>JAVDBV010082987.1:0-15555 GCA_032619315.1 Piper longum | reverse complement strand
CCGTCGGCGGCACTGTTCACTCCCAAAACTCTGATTTTTTCCAATTTCTTTCTTTTTCTTTAAGTTTTTTTGATTTAAAACTTTAATTCCATGATTATGAAGTTTATAATCGATTCTAATATATGTACGCATGAAAACTTAGAAAAAAGAAGATAAAGGAAAATTACCCGAGAAAAGGAGGAAACCGGCGTATGTGTGAGGAAGAAATATGGAGATGATGTTCTCCCCTTTCTCCTTTTTATAATGTTATGAAATGACGGCTAGGGTATACTTCGCACGTATTTCACTTAATCGGGTAACAGGGTAATTGGGTAATCGACATAATTCACTTAACCATTTAAACGGTTACATGGTATGGTTCACTTAACCGGTTAAATGGGTAAGTAATACAGTTCACTTAACTGGTTAAACGGGTCAATCATATTTAACCAGCTAACAATAATTATTTTAATTAAAAATAAATTTTGTCACGTTCGTTCCCACCGCGTCGAACGCTATTATTATTTTATTTATTTTATTATTTTATTTTTTTTCCGGGTCTTTACACGGACAGTGGAATACCTAGCTGAATTGTATATCAATAACATTGACAAGCTCACTTTATCCCCACGAAATCAACACGGACGGTGGAATACCTAGCTGAATTGTATATCAATAACATTGACAAGTTGCATGGAATTCCAAAGGAGACAGTCTCTGACTGAGATCCCTATTCACCTCACATTTCTAAGAAGCTTTCCAAGAAGCTATGGGGACCCAAATCAAGCTAAGTACAATATATCATCCCCAAACTAATGGTCAGAGTGAGTGGACTATTCAAACCTTGGAAGATTTGTTGAGAGTTTGCATCCTTGACTGGGGAGGAGATTGGGAGAAACACTTAGCCTTGGCTAAATTCACCTATAATAACTCTTACCAAGCCAGTATTGGGATGGCACCATTTGAAGCCTTGTATGGTAGGCCCTACAAGTCTCCATCGTGCTGGTTGGAGTCTATCAAGGAGGTTATAGTCGGGCTAGAGATGGTGAGGGAAGCAGCTGAAACAGTGAAACTCATTCAGGAAAAGCTTAAGGCAGCTCGGGATCGACAAAAAAGTTATGTTGATACTCGAAGGAGGGACCTAGAGTTCCAAGTTGGGGAGTTTTTCTACCTAAAGACGTCTCCTAGGAAGGGGGTGATTAGATTTAGAACATCAGGGAAGTTGAAACCAAGATTCATAGGGCCGTTCCCAATCCTAGATCGAGTCGAAAATTGGGCATATAGATTAGCATTACCACCAAGCCTTGTTGGAGTGCACAATGTTTTTCATGTGTCAATGCTAAAGAAATATGTACAAGATGAGAATCACATTCTCACAAATTTTGAAGACTTAGAGCTACAATGGGATTTAACCTATGAGTAAAAGCCGATTTGCATCTTAGCAAGAGAAATTAAGACACTCAGGAACAAGGAAATTTCTTTGGTAAAAGTATTGTGGAGAAATCAGGGATCAGAGGAAGGTACATGGGAGACTGAACAAGAAATGGCAAGGAAATACCCTAGCATGTTCGTGGCATAAGATTCTTGTAATTGTAGTAGTATGAACCGATCCCGAAGATGTACTTAATCATGATTGTCCTATTAATATTATAATATTTCGAGGACGAAATATTTCTAAGGTTGGGAGATTGTAAAGACTCGAAAAAAAATAATATATTCAATGTGGTAAGATCGAACGTTGGAGAATTATTATTACCATTTATATTATAATCTCTACCTGGCCAATTATTATTTACCCTCTAAGGTTGGGAGATTGTAAAGACTCGAAAAAAAAAAAAATATTCAATGTGGTAAGATCGAACGTTGGAGAATTATTATTACCATTTATATTATAATCTCTACCTGGCCAATTATTATTTACCCGGTTAAGTGAAAGGTATCCTTTACCCACTTAATTATCATTTAACCGGTTAAGTGAAACATATCATTTACCGGGTTACCCGGTTATTGAAATAAGAGCGAAAGGTGTTTTCACGTACCCTAGCCGTCATTTCACTATATACGGGTTAAGGGGAGCGTCATTCTCATTTCTCCTTCTGACTAGCACCGGCTTCCTCCTTGCTTGGGTATTTTCCTCTCTTCTTCTTCTTCTTCTTAATTTTAATGCATGCATATGTTGAATTGATAATAAACTTGATAGTCATGGAATTAAAGTCTCAAATAAACAAAAAGGAAAAGAACTAAACTAGAAATAAAACTAGAAGCCGTCCATGACGATGATCCTTGGGCAAGGTGGGTGATCGTAGGCAAGGATTTTCAAGACAGCCCTCACACCCTCCGATGGCCCTCAAGCTACTGGGTTGAAGGGATGGCTCGCCATGCCCCTGGTTTCTGGTGGGTGGCGGAATTGCAGCTATTATTGGGTGGAGTTACAAGGGTGGCGAAAACAGAGCTCAAAACAAAGGTGACGACAGTGGGTGAGGAAATCCGGGCGTCTAGGGCGGCAATTAGGCTGCAATCTAGTTGGGAAAGTTTCTGAAGAGTCGAGACAACCACCAAATCATGGCAGCGAAGCTCGCTGGCGGCAGAATCGATGACGTGAGTGCATTGCTAGGCGTAGTGGAATCAATGAAATTAGGGCAATACTGGCATTGCGGCTGTTAGAAGGCAGTCGGGTTGGTCGGGGTGACACGGCGACGGCACGGCGGAGCTGGGCGGCGACGATTGACGACGGCCGGAGGAGTACGGTGGCGGCGGCGAGGTGGGCGGCTACTGTTTGGAGAAGAACGTGGGTAAGAAGAAGATGACAGTTCTATAAATTATGCTAGACTCGATACGGTTAAGGTTAAAAATAATACCAACTTGTAATAAACCCTTTAAAATAATTATTCTAATAGGATACGGATTAATGCTACTAAACTAACTAATTATTATACGAACTCTCCATAAATAATAAAAATACGGTCATGATAAACGGTTGACAATTAATCGGCTTATTACAAGTGATTAAATTAAATCGAATGAATATAAGTAGTTAATAAAATAAAGATCTCACCTTTACCATATTAAATTTGATATTGGGTAAATAAAGTAATTATTTTAATAACGAGGGTGTAAGGTAGAAAATGGGTTAATAAATTATAATTGTGTAAAGATCACTAAACTGTATAATGAAATAAAGAAAGTTTGAACTTTTATCGAATTAAATAATCATCGAAATAGTAATACCCTTAAATTAGGATAATACAAATCAGTTAAAGAATATACCAATAATAGTAATTAAATATTTTTTTATAAATATATAATTACTTCATTAATTGTCAAGTGAGAATTATGTTTCAGATAATTAGTTTAAATGTTAAGTAGAACTTAAATGATTAAGTCATATGAATAATTAATTATCTCACTAGATTTGTTGAATATGACATGTTTTCTATTGTCGAAATTTCATCATGATAGATATATTAATCATGTAGTTGCATGCATTTATACTCAAATAAAATTATACTTATGTATAATTTTATGTTCTCGTTCAGATTAGGAAGGTCGATCGTAGTTGCGGGTTTACGTACGAGCTAACCAGATCCGTATAATCATTTAAAATGTTGTATTTTCCCTTGTGTGCAGTTTGATCGGCCTCGGCCCAAATTCGACCACAATGCACCGAGTACAACTGGGGTCGAGGAATTGACTCAATCCGACACGAGGCTGCACCCTTCATAATCTCAGAATGGACATGTCAAAATGGACCTAACAGCCCATAAGCTCTGAATGGATATGTCAGAATGGACTTGACAACCAATAATGTCATAATAGACATGTCAGAATAGACCTGACATCCCAATAATGTCAAAATGGACCTGACAGCTGGACATGTCAGAATGGACCTGATAGCCAATAATGGACATGTCAGAATGGACCTGACACCCAATAACGGACATGTCAGAATGGACCTGACAGCCCATAATCTCAAATTGAACTGAAGGATATTGATGGGGTTTTTATTGACTTGTTTTATTTAATTATACGGCTTAGTGTTTTAATCACTAACGCAGAATTGCCTCCGCAGGTTAGTAGTGTTGGGCCGAAGAATAAAAGACTGCTGGGCGGTTCTTTCATCGACTCAGATCTGGCGAACGGATAATAAGTGGACTTCCTTTTTATTTTCTTGTGTTATAAATGTGGCTATGGGAAATGGTCTGAGACTGTGGGATGGTTATTTTATATATTGTCGTATGAAACATGAATTATTTTGATAAGTTATAAATTCTAGAATTATTTGTTCATTCTCCATTTTAAGTAACACCTAGTCCTATTAAGGCGGGTTAGTTATATTTTTTAGTAACACCTGAGCCGGTTAGGCCCACGATATTGCATTTTTAGCGGGGTCGTTACAAAGGCAATCCAATTGTCTAAAATCCCTAAGATGCATGCAATAAAGATACCATAAGAAAGCCCAAATGAATCCTAAACGCTGCAACGACCTAGATCTAACCCTAAAATTGTGAAACCCAAGCAAGAACTCATAGACCTCAAGTATACATTGATAACTCTGCTCTATTGTAGCATAACTAAAGTTATTGGCTGTATATCAGGCATACCCAACCTTCATAACATGCTCATATTGTCATATGGGCCCCATACTATTGTCTGAAAGCCGAACTGACTTAAGACTTGCCCGCATCAGGCAAGATAACAAATAGGTAAAACCCTAACCCATAGCTATGGTTTTACACACTTAGCCCCCTAATATGAGCAAGTCAAACATAAGGGGCTTAAATGAAGTTTGCTAAAACAAGGGATTCAAGTTAAAAATAACCACACAAAGTGTAACACCCCAACTCGGCTCATCTGTGAACCGACCCAAAAATATTACCGGTGACCGAACCATTCGTTAATCTACTAGATTCGGCTAGGCCAACCCGGATCTACTCTCAGTGTCTTAAGATGAAGATGCAATTTTCTACATGCATGGATGAATGTACAAAAATCCTGACATGCCACTACATGGATGACATGAAAATTAATTCACACAAAAACACAATTGCAATAAAATCAAAACGAAATTCTGAATAAAAAATAGATAAAGTCTCCCCTAAAAGTGCGATTAGGGGCCACTCTGTCAAAATGATATATACAACTATATATGGACATATCAACAACTTCATTCACAACAATATAATCTACAATGTACTCATTCTTGAGCTTGGGTCTCAGCCCACCTGCACATCCTCTTCATAACTCACATCGTATCATCATGTCAGCATTCAATCACAGTGTATCATCATCTCTTTACATTTTCTCACATCAATTTCAATATAATAAAATCATAAACACAATATTAAACATTCAATCATTAAACATGTGTGCACAAGAGACCTCGCTGCTCCTCCGTCCAAATTGGCGCATCTATCTCACACTCATCACCTACATACATTATGAAAACACGTCAGTAGTGAGTGTTACCAGATACAAAAATAACTAATATCAAACTGGCATATGAGTGCTAGCCCTCCTGTTGAATGAAAACTGTCATATAGTTCATCAAGAACTCTCACAAGGGCACAAATGGGAGTCGTCGCCCTCGAGCGGCAGCGTCCCCTTTTCAACTCATTCTCTTTTCTTGGCCATCTCATCTATTGTGTCTTGCATCAAATCTCATTCTCGTTCATCTCAGCCCTCTACGTCCTCCATATTTCTTCTGGCCTTGAGCCGAAGGCCGAGTACTCTCAAGCAGTCGCCTTTAGTACCCTTTGAACCACAAGTCCGGACATGCGCTGTACTAAACAGTACCCGTAAACCTCCATGTTCTCCAGGTGTGAGGAACTCAAACGCAGAGTTAGCAGGATTCCTCGGGATGATGTGGGTCCTCCCAACATCAACCCGAAGATGAACACATGCCTTATCTGAAGCCATGGCCGCCTCCCTCTTTCCATCTCTCACTAAAACACGAAACCTATACATATATATAGGTCTGGGTTGGGATTAATAAAGTAGGCCTGAAGGCATCGTGAGATGGATCTGAATTTCGAAAGCATACTCGAGGGATCTCATCATCGAGGGTTATTAATCTCGAAAAACTCTTCGGCTAAATAGCCCGAGTTAAATGTGATCCAATAAAATGCCACTTAACTCATCCTGCAAATAGAAAACCAAACATACGATGGAATAGAGCGTAAAACAGAAACTCATCCTAAATGGACCTGGTAGAAGCTCCAAGCGTGACATCGCGTCTACGCGGCGAGCTCCTACTCCGTACCTACACATCAAAGGTAAATACTCACGCCCGATAACTAAATGATGCATCAACTCATCCTAACTATCACACACAATATAATACAACATCCTCCATTAAATAATCATATACAAAATATATCTAGATAATTCTATTCACTCTAATTTTATTATATTTTCTAAGTTACATTACGGTTAATTAACATGCTCATGTTAATTCACCTAATCAGAACACCAACATTCATCCATTCCTAATCAATCATGAATATTATTACTTCTTCCATGCTCGGACTCATGCTTGGACTTTTATCATGGCATTCAGTCAATCCTATCATGTTGTGCTAACAATCATCAATTCTAATCAATCAAATTATGATAAGAGATAATTATACCTCACATTGCCGACAATCGGCGATGGCTAGGGCTTCGTCGTGCGTGCATCTCAAACCTCAAATTCGGTGCTCCACGGCATCTGAAGCTCGATCGGGTTCGACCGGGTGAACTCCACAGAAGATCTCGTGAAATCTGTCAATCCAGTTTTTCGGCTACTTTCGGCGGTTTTCCGACAACTCAGTGGTTTTCCGGCAACTTTCAGGCTAATTTTCGGCAAGAGTCTCCAGCGGCGTCTACTAGTTGGATTGGGGCCATACAGGGTACCATTGGAACACCTCGGCGAACCTGACGTGTCTGTAGTGTCAACGAGGCCAACGGAGGTGGCGGCTCGCCTGAAAATGCCAAAAATAGGGGCGGCGACGGTTGGTGGCTAGATCTGGCTTAGGCGGCGATTGGCGGCGCTCTAGTCAAGGAAGGTAGCTGGGTGGTCGGTGACGCCGAGGCGGCCACTGGATAGCTACGTAGACGGTCTCCGGCTGCGGGATCAGCGACGCAACCATGACGGGATCTTCGTGCTAGCCACGGCGATCCAGCGTTGCGGCGGCCGGACGGTGGCCGGGGCTGGTCGGTTGGCACGGCAACACTGCGTCGGCGCTGGGTGGCGACGAGCGGCGGTCGAGCGGTGGCGACAGCGGCGGTGGCGACAAGCAACGGCGGCAGCAATAGGGTTTTGGGAAAAAAAAGTCGAGGTAAAAAGAAAAGGGCTCGGTGGCAAACTTGTAAATAAGTATTGACTCGAGTCAGACTCGAGTCAAAAATAATAACTAGCTCGTAATAAATCATAGAAAAATCTAGAAAAATTGGGAAAAATCTCGTAAAGTAAAACAACACCACAACATCCAAATGGCATGCTCTATAACTAATAACCCACCCAACTACCCTATAATGCGTCCTAACGTGGTAAATAGCCTAAAACTATTTCTACGGTCACAAAATGAAGAAATCTAAAATTAACTGTATACTCTCATATGTACTGATAGCTCATTCTATGCTCATTCATGACGTTATCATCACATACTCGGGTACACATGACCCTCATGGCTCATACATGCGACCGGCGTCGGCTTACACGTGTTTTGAAATATACTCAACTTGAACCGACGGCTGAACCGATCGGCTAACGATTATAAAACCATGACTCGAATCACGGGTTTTACAACCCTCCCTCCTTATAAAAATTTCATCCTCGAAAGTTTAACTCAAGGAGGTTCAACTGAAACTGGGAACTGGATACACATCGGTTGTATCCTCTAATCCTCAATAGTTATGTACATCCATCCTGACGGTAGTTGTGCCGACATAGCGGGTTCTACTTGTGATGCTGTCAAAAATCAAACATTCTAATTCTGATCTATCTGTGTTTGCTTTGGCATTAGCATCATCATTCTTTCTTGTTCTAATCCTGGGACCTGCGGGTTATGGGCCGAGCACGCTTCCGCTGCGCACTTAGATCTATTTGTGCCTGTTCTAACATCACCATCATCATTCTCTTATGTTCTGATCCCTACTACTACTAACTCGGCGGAAAAACCTAAATCACTCCTAAGGACCTACTAGGTTGGTCAAGCAAATACTCTAGAGTATCGCAAGGTTCTAATTTAGGCTATGTCTTGGAAAACTACTCCGAGGGTAGGACCTACCAACTAGCATCTACCCATGTCCCTCTAATCCTCATCTGTGAAAAGTCACCTACATGTACTCCCAGGAACTCTACTCTAGGTCCTACATTCATCCTAAGGTCTGATATGAGTCTCCTACTAAGTACGGTGTATAATCTAATGAGTTGCACGACTCACTATCGCCAGTCTAGATCCAACTTTCAGGTGTCCCTGTATAAGGAACTGGACTGCTCACTGGGTCCTAGTTGACTTGGTCCAAAGTCAAGTATCTCACTGTTCTATAAGAGAACAAGGATAGCTACTATGACTCTACTCTATACTATGGTTTTGGGGGGGCTATCTATACAATCACTAACTATTTCTAAACGGAGCTCTCTGTGGCGGAATGGAGGTAAGAACATCTATACATACACAGCGTGTCTCAAGGAGTATGATAACATACTCTGCAGTGGTTGTAGCGTCTGCATCTAGTCTGTGGCATGTGCTCTGGTCAACGTATACTCATCTTAATCATCTGCGTAACTAATAGCATAACAGATATATTAGATTTAATCATCTCTTCAAAAGTGATTAATCAAGTCTAAGATCCAAAACACATCCTCACTAATATATTAGATTTTACCCAAGTAGGTATTGGATGGTAGACTAACTTAACTTTGGAAGATGTTACACAAAGAGAGAAGGCACAAATAATTTTTAAAGAGGTTTCCAACTAATACTCCTCTCTTCTCACCAAGTCCTTTGGTAAGTATGTCTTTGTAACTTAACTATAACAACCAAACTTGTACAATTTACAAGTTACAGCAACACATCCTTCACAAACGCCAACTGCCAAAAAACCTTATACTAGTAAACCCTCATTCCAAGCACTCTTCAAGCACCAAGAAAGCTTTCACTTCTAACCCACTTAGAAGCCTTCAACAAACTTTTCTTCTCCGGTGCTGAATGTCAAGGGACTTTATAAACTACAAGCCTTCCTTTTTATACACCTTCAAAATGTCAAGGAGTTTTGTAACTAACTCCAAACACCCTTTGATCAACACTACCTTCAAGCTACACCTCCCTTCACAAGCTCACACCTTAAGCTAAGGGAATCTACTATTTCCAAGCACACTTCTTCTATAGGAAAGATGCTCATATACTCTCAACACTTTGAGAGTTTACACAACAAGTTTAAATACTTGAGCCACACACACTGATCTCTCCTTGGATACATAATTTACACTTAAGAATATATACTACTAGGTAAAGTCAATCCCAACATAAGCTTAATCTTTCCAAATTAATACAAGAAAGTCTAGGCGTTCTTCATCATTGAAGGTGTGTCAAAACACTCCCCACAAGCTCATATTTATAGACTTTCATAGCCTCTCCTAATATAGGAGTCTATCCTTTTTTGGCAACTTTTCATAATGATTGGTTGTTGAACAATCGATCGAACACCAGCCGAGCGTTTACATAAAACTAGCCACGTCAGTTTTGGCTGCCAAACCTGAGACCGAACCAGTGTGAAGTTTTCTAAACATCAAAATATGCTCTACCACATTTGCCCTGGGGTATCCAAACCTGTCTTCGGTTGCCAAACCGACTAAACGTATGCCAAACTATCTTCTCAAATTTCACCAATCTAGTGTGAACTTCCAAACTTCACAATCAGTTTTTGAAGTCTTTCTGAAGATTTCTTCTATTGGCAAATTTTGATGCTTCATGACTTCAACTTTAGGCTTCTGTCTTTGGCTGTTGAACCCATGACCGAAGGGTAATTGATGTCAATTTCTGCACAACTTCTCATTAAGTTCAAAGCTCCATCTTCCTTGGCCTGCACCTCCTTTGGTTGCCGAAGTCTTGAATGAATGCAAATCGAATTGTTGAACTCTTCAACTCTTCATTCCTTTCTTCAATTTTGATTTCTGATTGATTACTAGATCATTCATGCTTCTTCTTCACTTAGACTCTCGATAATCTTGATTCCTTTGATGGTGTATAGACTTCAATGAATGTGCTTAGAGAGTTTGTAATGTTATCTCATCAAAACAAGGTTCAACACTTCTATTGAAATCTTTTGATGAAATAAGCTTCAATGTGTTGTAAGGTATCTAAGTAGTTGGTGTCAAACCTAATAAAGTATTCTTTGATTTTATTATGTAGATCTTTAATTTTTCAATTCTTAAAGCTCTAGCCATGTAATCCTTGCATCTTCATTGTTTTGTACCTTCACAAGTGTTAGCCCAATAGGCAATTTTAGATGTCATGATATAGAATATTTATGCCATAAAACCTATAGCCAATCAGAGATTGACATCCTTGAAGAGTTAGTCATTATCATTAATTTATCACTATAATTTCAAACCTGTGAGATGACTATACTCTAAAGCTCCATATATCACCTACATGTATTCATACTCTCCCTAGACATGTACCCATCACACATATACACCCTCCCCCTTGGTCATCTTAATAAGTAAATCATTATAAGAGAGGAAGTTACAAAATTATGTCTAGCAATCATTATCATCACTATGTTTATGTATCCTCTAAATTTTATGATTAGGATGATCATCATCAAAACATTGACTCAACACATACAACCTAATTAAGCATCATCAAGCTGCAGTGGGGCACTACTTTCTGCTTCAGCACTCTTAGCTAAAAGATCCCTTTGATTTGCAAGCTCATTAGATGGTTTGTTTCAGTAGAGACCTCCACAAGATGCTCATTAAAAGTATCCTTGCACAATCCACTGATCTCGTGGTACTTCTTTTATACCGCACTTCTTTTATGTTCAATATACAACCCATTTTTTTTAAAAAAATTGAAGATTAGAAAGTCTCACCGGTTCCAAGTTGACGGTTCCGGTGGCAGCAGAAAAAGAATGGTGACAGCAAGTTCATCGGTTGAAGTCTCAGGCATGCCTGACAGGTGAAGGGGGCAATGGTGAGAGGCAGTGACAATGAGAGTCAAAAATACAAACGGTGTAGGTAGTGGCTTCCGGCTCGAGGGTTAGTTCCAGAGGCAAGGAAATGTTGGCAGCAAGGGAAGGGAGTGGTGGTGTGACACCCCAAAGCCGGCTCGCTCACTAACCAAACCGGAACGTCACGGGTCTCGAGTAGATCCACTCTCAGTGTCTCAAGATAGAAGATGTCAATCACTTGCATAGATGAATGCATAGAACCATAACATGCCACTACATGGACAACATGACAACCAGTTCACACCAAAAATAATTACGATACAAATCGATAAATGAGAGCTGACTCTCATTTTTAATAAAAATGTTTATATACTTCTCGTGAACACCTCTAAGGGCATCTGCTGAGGAGCCACCGGGCTGGAGACTGATAGCATCCTGAATTGATTGGTCAGATGCCTCTCTTGACATTTTCTCATTTTCCTAATCCCTTGGGACTACCAAGATATCCTAAACCTTCTCCTTTCCTCCATAATTCTCCTGACCTTGAGCACGAAAGCCGAGTTCTCTTAGACAGTCATCTTTAGTACCCTTTAAACCACAAAGTCCAAACATGCGTTGTACTAAGCAGTAGCCATAAACCTCCACGTTTCTCTGGGACTGAGGAACTCAAAACGGGAGTTGTTAGGATCCCTCGGGATTGGAACAGCCCGCTCACTAATCTATAGTCCACTTTGACTGGCTGTGCACCACTCATGGTACGTGCGAGTCAATTTTCCCATCTCTCGTCTCACTGAAAACACGATAAACTATATATAAGGCTAAGAAGGGATTTATATAATATGGCCGAAGGCAAATTGCGATGGATCTTATTTTCAAAATCAAACTAGAGGGATCTCATCTTCGAGGGTTATTAATCCAGAAAATCGAGCTATTAAATGACCCAAGTTAAGTGGGATCTGATAAAATGCTACTTAACCCATCCTTCAAGTAATAAAATAGACATACAATGGAATAGAGCGTAAAATAGGGAACAAGTCGACAACGGACCTGGCAAAAGCTCTAAGCAGGTCCTCGTACCAGGCGGCGAGCTCCTACTCCGTACCAACACATCAAACTCAAAGCTAACGCCCACTAATGGAATGATTTATCAAACATCGAATAGCATACACACACCACATCATACATCAATCACACATAAGTTTTCTTACGCTACGTTGCATTAGATTTATATAATTATTTATCTTACCTAATTAGTTCCTTAGCATTCATTTTAATACACTACAATCAAGCAAATTATATTTTTATTACAATAAACACATCTAACACATCAATTCATCAATCCTACCATGTTGTGCTAATAATTACCATCTTTAATAAATTAAATTGGAGTTAGTTATACCTCCCTTCGTTGTCAATCAGCAACCACTAGGGTTTGGTCGCGCGTCTCGGAGCACGAATTCAGCGCCTAGTGGTGTCTGAAGTTTGATCGGGTTTGACTGGATGAGTTCGGTGAAAGATTTAGCGAATTCCAGCGAATCTGGTTTTCCGACAATTTACTGCGGCTTTCCGACAGTTTTACGCGATTGTTGTCGGCGGTGGCTAACCGGCAAGATGGTGGTGGTATGGGGTATCGTTGGTATCGGCTCAGTGACCCTGACATGTCTAGGACGTCGACGCAGTTGGTAGAAAATGGCAAACAAGGGTAGTCAGCAATGGGGTAAAGATATCAGGCCAAGATGGGCAATGTTGGGCTCTGCTTCAATCGGGAAAAGTCGTGGGAGGGTCAATGATGTCAAGGCCGTGACTAGACAGAGGCAGAGACGGTCGCCGACGGTGGGATTGGCGATGGGATCGCAGCGCCAGGGCATGGCAATTCGGTGTCGTAGAGGCCGGGAGGTGCCTGGGGGCACTCCGGGTGGCACGGCGACAACACAATGGGGCTCGATGGCATCTATCGGCGGCAAGGTGGAGGCTGGAGGCAGCGGCGAGAATCGGGGTGGCATGACAGCGATTGGGGTTTGGGGGAGAAGTAAAGGTGGGGTAATGGATTGTGGTAATTTCATAAATAAAACTTGACTCGATTCCAAACTTGTGTCAAAAATAATAACTAAATCGTAATATGTAACACCCCAGTTTTGGTTCACCAAAGAACCGGATCAAAAATGTTATGATCGAGTCAGGTCATGTTTAATATTGTTGTTCCTTAATACTCGATCGATAAAACAGATCGAAACAACCTTCTTGGTGTCATGAGATTGGAAGACATTATCAAATAAGTATCAAAACACATCAAATATAAATAAATACAAGAAATTAAATACTATGTTGAGCTCAAGTGTGTATAGCATTTATCTGTCCTCCCACCAAAGTCGACACAAGATTTGCATGACCTACATATATCAAATGAAAACCGTCAATAACGAATGTTACTGGTCCAAAAAATAATTAATATAATTTGGCAAATGGGTATTCCATTACCCACAGAAAGTTACGAAACTTCATGCTAGCCTCACACCGGGCAGTAAGCAAACATACTTAAACAAATGCCGGCTCGCATGCACGGCTCATAATCATAATCATACATACATACAGCACTTACGCCCTCACACCTTCCATATCACCCACCATGGTACTCGAGTGGAAAAAGGAATAGTTAAGTTAGTGCCACAAATTTCGGAAATGCACTGCATTACGTAGTACCATCATACACCCACACTACCTCATGGTTTGAAGGAGTACTAGTGCCGTTCATACATATCTCCGTACCACTCATTCTCGTATTCGTGAAATCCGTAAAACTGCGTGTACTAATATAATAGGCTTAGGGATGAGGCTTGTATAATAAAAATGCTGCTAAATGGTTCGACATCGAAGGGATCCAATAAAACATCGCCGATGTCGTCCAACATCTAAAACACGGTTAAACTCGACACGCAAGGAGTCAAGATGAGATCAAGAAGAGGAGGAGAGTATTGCGGACCTGTGGTCCAAGCTCCAAGCATATCTGCACATCTACAGCGAGCTCGGACTCCGAAGCCTACATCGGAACTCACTTCTAAGCACACTAAGTAAAATACTAATGTCTCTATATGATGCATGCTCGTGGTGTCTGCTCATACCATCAATACATCACAACAAAGAAAATAATACTAACAAACCTATCAATGAACATGTGGCATGCAAGTTAAGACATAATAATAATAAATAATAAATAGATAAATAAACAAAGAAAACACATTCATAGATCATTAGATAAATAATAGGTACATAAACATGAACAATACTCTAATCATAAAACAATAATATAATAATACTATATAAATAAACAGGTAAACACGAGTAAATATCAATACATACTCGTGTTAGTAAACATATAAACAAATATATAAATATAAATATATATATATATATATATATAATTCAATAAATAAAAAATAAACAAATAAATTGTTAATAATAATTAATAATGACTATTAATAATATCATAGTCATACAACACAACAATACATAATTAAATATAAATAAATAACAACAAACACATTCAAAGAAATAAATAATAAATATATAAATATATATATACAATTTAGTTCACATAATAAGACAATTATTCATAAGTAAATATAATGTTAATAATAACAAATAATCATGTAAACATTCATCATATATGATAAACATATAAATAAAAATAAATAAATAATATTATTATTAATTAATTAATTAATTAATTAATTAATTAAAACAATATATAAAGAAAAACCATCATTACATTCAATCATGATAAATAATATGAATATGCATCTAAACTAATATAGAAGTTCTCGAATTACCGAAAACGGTCCAAAAATTATCTAAACCAGACCGAACCAGGCTATACCAACCCGGGCTAAAAAATGGGCTAGGTTGACTGGGTGGACCTGAACAGGACGGCGGACACGACATGGGCTGGTGGCTGGTGGACTCGGGGCTAGCATGGCGGACACGACGCAAGTAGGCGGACGCAATCAGGCGGACTCGATCGTGGGCCGATGGGTAAACGGGCCGAAAAAGGGGCGGCGGTGCCCGACACCGGAGAACACGGCTGGGGTTGCCACCTGTCGGGATCGACAGAGGAGAGGGCAACGATGGTGATGGCAGTGTTGACCGGTGGATTCCGGGCGCTGGTCGGCCGGAAAGGGGCAGCATCGCCACCATGTGTCGCGACGTCGTCGGTGGTGATTGCGGCCACAGTGAAGGTCGATATTAGTCTCAAAATGTAGTTCTAGGTGAGCGGAAGCCATCTGGGTGATCGAATCGGCTTGATGTGGCTTGCCAGTGCTGGAAAATGATCCAAACGGTGGCGGCAGTGCTATAGTCCGGCTCCAAAAACTCCCTCACCGGCGGCAACTACAGCGGCGCCGGTCATCGTGATAGGTACGACTA
>JAVDBV010082981.1:0-12711 GCA_032619315.1 Piper longum | reverse complement strand
ACGATAGTTATATATATATATATATATATAACTATCGTTTTCAATTTAAGAGAGAATTCTAATAATTCAAGGTTCATCTAAAATAAGTAAAATTTTCAAATTAAATAGGTATTTGTTGAACAAATATCCTAGATAATGAATTGGGATTAGGCCTTCCCAACGCCAATGTCCAACTACAAATTGCCAACAAGATCTGAAGGGGGGAAATCCGCGCACCCTCCCAACTTCAACAAATAATATTGAAGTTGTACTAATATAGAGGCCTAGTATTGACCTCTTAAATTGTCAATCAGTGTTAGAAGTTAAATTCCAAATTTTAATGTCGAACCTCTTACCAATAAATGTGCAGTACATTTTTTAGATTATATTGTTGCAACAGAACCCATAAAATATATCAAATATATTTTGTAGATCTTTGTATACATTCGTTTTTAGAATAAAATTTTTACAGGGATGTTGAGGTCGATAATATTGATTGTTTCAAGGTTGAAAATGGACAAGAAGCTGCTGATCTTCATCATCGAGGCATTAACATTCATCTCCAATGACTACCAGCAAAGGTCCCAACATTCCCCTCGTACAGAAAAATTACATACCCAGAGGATATATTATAAACTTAATAAATACACGTACCTTCCAGGCCAATTACCCTTGATAATGTGGATTACACATCTTAGAAAAACCATTTCCTTCAAAAAGGTGAAATATTCAGGAAAAATACAGGTACAAATAATATTTCGAACCTACCCAGTTAAAACTGGGTAACAAATGGCGAGTGGCCTTGATATTAGGTACAATATCATATTTTGTCTACGAGTTACTTGGCCAGAGAATTGATAGGCTTCGAGCTATCATTTCTATCTGGTCCACGAGACCTGACCTTGATCCTTACCAAGTAATCATCTGCAAACCAGGCAAAACTGAGTCTAACTGGGACATTATGTTCCTTACCTGGTTCCCTCAATTCTAATGATTTTCTCAGCCACTTTGGTTGATAGGTAACTTGGTACCAAGAAGAAGCTTTCTGCTCATAGATCGCATTTTTCTCATGTTGCCCAAGTTCTTCATTGAATGTTTCTAACGCCTCGAAAAGATCCCGGAATCTATAGGCGTTCTTAAGTCTTTCTTTGAGATCTCCTTGTTTCCTGCTGTTGTTTTTGGGCATTGACCAAAAGTTGCCACTCACAACTTCCTCCTCTTTTCTCACCTTGTACTGCTCTAGCAATACGTTAACTGATCCGTCATATGAACACTTTTTAGTCCAAGCATCTGAGATAAAATTAATTGATCCTGGTACTTCCAGAGCCATGTCATAATGTATATCTTCAGGAGCCACAGGTACTTCCTCAGATACATTACTGTCGAGGGAAGTATCCCTTGCTTTACGATAAAGTCTTCCTAGGATCTTAGTAGATTTATAGGACATGAACTCCGCTTTGCCCACAAAATTAGGGTATGCTTTTGCTTTGAGATAGTGAGGCGTGGTGACAACCTTACCAGTCTTTGGAAACTCAACAGCCTATGCTGCTAGCTCGGCGGGCTTGATGCATTTTTCATCCAATGCTCCTTCATCACTCAGATCAGCATGAACAACATGGGCATCGCAAATAACTCCCAGATTCTCAACAACACCATAGTCCTCATAAAGAAGTCTACGAGATCCTGTCAACATATATCACTGTCTATCAGTTGGTTATACAAGTGCCGTACACAAAACCCTAGAACTTTTACTGGCAGAAAATTATTTCATTTACACTCGTATCTTATTGGAGTACAGACGGATTTATCAATGCATCAAAATTTAGAACTAATATCATATACCATGAACATAGAAGAGTGAAGATTAGATCTGCTCTACTCTGATACTTAATATATTTAACAATTTATACACAGGGAAATTCAAAATAATCGAGAAAACAACAGTATAATCATGGCCATACTGAAAAGGAGCACATACAAGATAAGGCTACGTAGCTAAGGATTCTAACTGTGATGAGAAGACATTAATTGTCTTTGTTTATTTTCAAAATGACACGTTCTTTCAAGTTTGAAGATAATTATCATCATCCTGATCATGGTCTTCATCTACCTAAACTTAAATGATCAAACTGGGTAAAAAATAACAATTCCAACACTCATGCCTCAGCAATGTTGAAAATCATATATTTTCTTAAGTAGGTAAAGTTTATATTCTTTGCCCTTAGTAGTGTAGCTTAGCCAGTTTACAAAATTAAATTTCCAAGTAAATATTTTCCGCACAAGAAAATTTAAATGGACATTTATTTCTCTAATGCAGGTAGAAGTTTATATTCTTTGCCCTTAGTAGTGTAGCTTAGCCAGTTTACAAAATTAAATTTCCAAGTAAATATTTTCCGCACAAGAAAATTTAAATGGACATTTATTTCTCTAATGCAGGTAGAAGTTTATATTCTTTGCCCTTAGTAGTGTAGCTTAGCCAGTTTACAAAATTAAATTTCCAAGTAAATATTTTCCGCACAAGAAAATTTAAATGGACATTTATTTCTCTAATGCAGGTAGAAGTTTATATTCTTTGCCCTTAGTAGTGTAGCTTAGCCAGTTTACAAAATTAAATTTCCAAGTAAATATTTTCCGCACAAGAAAATTTAAATGGACATTTATTTCTCTAATGCAGGTAGAAGTTTATATTCTTTGCCCTTAGTAGTGTAGCTTAGCCAGTTTACAAAATTAAATTTCCAAGTAAATATTTTCCGCACAAGAAAATTTAAATGGACATTTATTTCTCTAATGCAGGTAGAAGTTTATATTCTTTGCCCTTAGTAGTGTAGCTTAGCCAGTTTACAAAATTAAATTTCCAAGTAAATATTTTCCGCACAAGAAAATTTAAATGGACATTTATTTCTCTAATGCAGGTAGAAGTTTATATTCTTTGCCCTTAGTAGTGTAGCTTAGCCAGTTTACAAAATTAAATTTCCAAGTAAATATTTTCCGCACAACAAAATTTAAATGGAAATTTGTTTCCAATGCATGAAATTTGAATAAATTTTCATAATAAGATAAACTTCTAACCCTATGAAGAACTCGACGTGGAACTTCTTTGACATCCGCAGGGGTGTAATCCATTGGAGGCCATCTTTTCCTGCTCGGGGGTATAAGATCATCATCCCATGTTACAAAATACAATTCCCCATCCAAGTCACTTCCGGATGGCTCATTTGTATGTGGTCTGTCCCCCTTTTGTGGAAACACCAAGCAATCAACTAGATGTTGCAAGCCAGGATTATCAACAGCCTCCAATGTCCAGATATCTCCTGGTTGCAAGCAAGGATTTTTGGCTATCACAACCGTCCCAACAATCACTTTTGTATTTGTTTTTGAATCCATAAACTTCAAACCATGCTTGGAGAAACAGTTTTCTAGTGAAAGAGGGGATACTTGTATAAAGCACTGGCCATGCTCAAGTACCTGCAGTTCATCCAAGCAACGAAGTAGCCACCTTCCACAAGGGACGAAAATCCTAGCCTTTTCCACTAGGTCTCTTATTTGAGCAGACCTAATACATGAAAAGCATGCCTCTTAGATATGGGTCGGTACGAGGCCTGAAACCTGCACTGAGCATCAGAGATGCACAGCTACCTTGTTCAGCGCATGAAGACGTGACAACCTCAAATGCAATATCAGGATTGTCAAGAATTTGATTGAGTTTATAAAGCATTGTATCCTGCATGCCCATAAATACTGGGTCCGGAACCTTCAAAGCTGAAAGCAGTGTCACGATCTGTCTATTTAGGAACCCTGGCTGGAAGCGCGTCCATGATACAATTTCCAGCGTGGTGTGGCTAGACATGAATTTTTTCATACTTTTTCTCAGGAAAAGCCGATAGCCATAATCCTTACCAGGCCAACTTGCCACAACACCCTTGCAAACAGCATTCCGAATTTGATAAGCACAAGGAGGGTTAAGAGTCAGTTGCAGCCTCTGCGCAACCTCCATAGCTAAATCAGGAGTCATCTTCCCAATCCCATCTGAAAATACATAATCATTTCTCTCTATGTCAGGTAAATCATAGCTTACCTCCTCAGGTAGCATGTCAACTGTTGCATATGATGATGAAAAACACTGGCCCATTCTGGCAGCACATTTGGCAATATTTTTATCAGAAAACTTTCCCATCCATGATGTAATTGAGTCCACACTTATGTTCTTATCCTCAGCAAAAAACCACACTGATCGATCTCTGAGCTGATTTGAAGAAAATGCCAAAAATGAATATCTTCGGCCAGGGAGATGAAAACCTTCGGACAATTTATTATTATTATTAATCCTTCTAAATATTTTGGTTTTCTGCGGATAAGGATTCGAAGTGATTTGCTTGACGATTGGTGCTACATAATATTGCAAAGCATTGGTGTTTACCTGCTGCATACCCTCATCCGTAAATGTAACACGTAAAAATCGATCAGCCACAGCACTATAATGTCAAAGAACTCTATTGGAAAGCTCCACCTCCGGAGGAAGGCAATAGGCTCTAGTTGGTGTGATAATCAACCTCGTCACCTCCACATAATGGTCCTTCACCTGTGAATTTTTAATCACTCTCGGGTTCTTCAGCAGCCATTCCAGCAGATATTTCAATCTGCTGCAAACATTTTCTATTGGTACTTATATGACCACATATGCTTCAGAGCAACCTTGTTCAAGTCCAATGTGTGGCTTTTTAGCAATGACAAAAGTTCTTCATTGACCTGAAATTCATTGATGATGCCCTTGTGCAGCAAAGCATTGAGCAAAAACAAAACATCAAAGCTGACGCCCTCCTTGTGTGGAACACAACGGAAATGGTCAGAGATAAAATCACCAATTTCAAGGGGCCCACAAGTGGAACTACAACTCTCTGCAATTTAAAAAATGCTCTTGACAGTTGACCTCCAAATCGAGGCTAGATGATTTCTTAAAAGTGCTGCAACGTCCAATTGCACAATTTTGGGAAAAATCTGTAGTTCTGATCCACGGAATTTCATCATCCAACAGATTGTAAGGAACAGAATCATGTATGTCATCATCAGAAGTTCTGTAGTAAAGCCAAGGTGATGACATGACCTGGATGAGCATCACATGAGAACTGAAGCAATATCCCTTACTATGAATTGCATCTTGAAATTGGACGTATCACATGCAATATCCCTTACATTCTCGGTGTTAGTTCTTTTTTCAATCCAGCAATATCCCTTACTATGAATTGCATCTTGAAATTGCATTTGATAATGGCAATACTACTGGTGTTTTTGAAGGAAAAAACAGTGTCCTGGGCAAACAAGATTTTGAAACAGCCATCAAATGGATCAATGAGAAGATCTACACCCAATTCAGGCCCCTTCCAACCAATTGCAAACTCACTTTCGCTGACCATAGTACCAATCTCAATGCCAGCATTGCAGAATTTAAAAGGGTCACTTGATCTTCTCCGGTTAACATGAAAAGATCTCTCCGTAGCCAAATGAACCATGAGAGGACAGCCACCGAGGATAAGATCATTCCTCCCAGAAGCATCATACGCACGTTTTGCAGCCTCCGGTGTGGCAAAATGAATAAAAGCATGAGGTTTCACTCTTTCATAGTCATCTTTTACGTTTTTCTTGGATGAGCCAGTTGATTCGAAAATGGGATAGGATTCTGGTGGAGTCCATGACGTTTTCAGCCTACAACGACAGATGAGGCCACACTGCCGTTCTAAAAAATCTGTGAGGTTCTATGCCGAGATACCTTCTTTAAAACCACCAACACCAACTTGAGTAATAACCAATTCCTTCACTTCCAGTACCGTCCCTTCTGACCCCATGTTCAAGTTATACCAAAACTTCTGGGGTGCACCTTTCAGAGGCCCTAAGCACCGAAGTCCTTTAGCTTACATCCTGTTGAACAGATATTACAGTATACGTTTCTAACATTTCAGATGGACACTTTTTTATAGGATAATATAGCCCTTTAACTTGCTGCTTTGTCCCTTCAGACCTTCAAGCCACTGCAAGACATTTCAAGAATTTTTTTTTAAAAAAAAAACAAATAACGTGGCACCATCTTCTTCAATTTAAATAAAAAGAACGATCTCAACATGTGAAGCTAAATATGTTGCTGCTACAACATGTGTTAGTCATGCAATTTGGCTCGAAATTTATTGAAGGAATTGAACATGTCACAAATGGAACCAACAGAGATTCGTGTCGATAACAAGTCAGCAATTTCAAGAATTTTTTTTTTTAAAAAAAAAACAAATAACGTGGCACCATCTTCTTCAATTTAAATAAAAAGAACGATCTCAACATGTGAAGCTAAATATGTTTCTGCTATAACATGTGTTAGTCATGCAATTAGGCTCGAAATTTATTGAAGGAATTGAATATGTCACAAATGGAACCAACAGAGATTCGTGTCGATAACAAGTCAGCAATAGCTTTAGCCAAGAATCTATTGTATCATGATTGGAGTAAACACATCGATACTCGATATCATTACATAAGAGAATGCATTACGAAACAAGATGTGAAACTGGAATATGTGAAGTCTCAAGATCAAATTGCTGACATCTTCACTAAGCCATTGAAGAAATAAGATTTTATTAGATTGAGAAACGCACTTGGCATTATAAAACAAGTTTAAGGGGAAGTGTTGAAATATAAACTTGTTTTATAAAACTAAATTTAAAACAATGAACCTAATTCAAAGAAGCTTCTAATGTTTTGTGGTTTGTATTAATCTTGAGTTAGTATAAATATCCTCTCTCATTGTATGTTGTAAATAACGAAAAATGTAAGAGAGAAAAGAAGAAGAAAAGCTTCTGCATTGTAAGATTTCAAAATTGAGTTGTGAGAGGTTATTTGGAGAAGAAAAGGAGAGTTTGTATTTTTGTATTTGATTTTCAATACCTGATGATGATTTTATGAGAACTTTATAATTGTATAGTGGATTGTTTTATTATCGATTTAATTTAATAATTTGAAATGATCATTAATTTAAAATTCTAAAATATTTTCTTATTTTTTAAACGAAATTTACTTGCGACCGCGTTGACTTCCATGTCAAAATTACTCCATTAACGGGGTTTTGAGAGGTCCGACGATATTTGCATGGTATAACTCGGAAGTATAACAACACTACTCGATCTTTGAGCTCGTCTTCTTCTTCTCCTTTTTGATCGTCTTCTCTGTCTTCTCAACTGGCATTCTTACTCTGCATTCGATCAAGCACTTCCTCGTGGAGAGTATGATCCAACCCATGCTATTCGTGGTCCTCCTGAGAGTTTTTTAGAGGTTGAAAGACGGTGGCAAATAATGGCCTACTTTTTTTGATCGTAAGGGTTGTATAAGTTGAAAAGGAGAAAAATACTGTGCTTTGAGCGGTGTTGAGGTCAAGCGTTCTCTTGGGTGCTACTTGTTTTCGGTCTCTTTCTTCACTAAGTGGGACGGCTTTGTGATGACGGAAGGGAGGATGGTGTGGGTGGAGTTTTAGCTTCATTTTTATCTTATGACTGGTGAATGATCATCTTTCTCGTTATCATCAAGTTGATATCTCTTGTGCTTTAGTATACGTGGGATATCGAGGAGGATTGTGTTGGGAAATTGTGTTTGTGTTTTTTTTTTTCTATATTCTAGTTTTACTTTGGAGTGTTGTACATCTTATTTTTCTGAAAAGATCTGCCATTTGTATTCTTTCTAAAAGCCAATGGTTAATTAATTGCTAGATATTTTATCTTATTCTTGGAATAGCTTATAAGTTCGTGTTTGCATTTTGTGCCCATCATCCTATGCTTTTCATATTTGCTTGTCCACTGTAAATTAATGCTCAAGTTAGCTGTTACAGGTTTTCTAAACTTAATGATTCGTTTTTTCCATTTTCTTCATTTGTGATTTTTCCTGCTGTGTCGCTGATGCATGTAAAAGAGGTGTTTGTGAAAATGTGCAGGAAGGTGCTACGAAATACAGTTCATCGGCTTGTTCTTAGATTACAAGTGTGTGTTCTTATGCGAATATTGCCGTAATCTACTTGGTGGCAAGTGTGTGTTGGATCTTCCTTTTCTGCTTCATCATCTTTGAAGAACTTGATTCCACACTCTATCGGTGTGCTTGTTGGGTTGCAATCAGCCATTTTGAATTTCTTGAGGATCTCCTTTGTGTTGCTTTCTTGCGAGATAAAGATCACATCCTCCGTCTGCTTGACTTCAATGCCAAGGTAGTATGCCATCAATCCAATATCTGTCATCTCGAACTCCATTGTCATTTCTTTTTTGAAATCTTTGAACATGTTCGGGTTGCTTCCGGTGAATATCAAATCATCCACATACAAGCACACGATCAAAACATCTCTATCTTTGATTTTAAAATATAGGGCATGTTCATATGGACATTTGATAAAGACATTATGATGAAAATACTTATCAATTTTGCTATTCAAGGCTCTGGGAGCTTGCTTCAATCAGTAGAGAGCTTTCTTCAACCTCAAAACTTTGGATTCTTGTCCTTTGACTTCATAGCCTGGTGGTTTCTGAATGTAGACTTCCTCTTCAAGAACTCCATTTAGAAAGACAGACTTTACATCCATCTGGTGAATCTTCCACCTGTTTTGAGCTGCTAAAGAAATAATCAGTCTCACAGTTTCTAAGCGTGTAACAGGAGTAAATACCTCATCATAATCAATTCCAGCTTTTTGACTGTAGCCTTTGGCAACTAGCCTTGCTTTGTGCTTTTCGACTTCTCCTTTTGCATTTTTTTTGTTTTGTAAACCCATTTGACACCAATTGGCTTGTGTCCTTTTAGAAGAGCAGCGAGTTCCCATGTGTCATTCTTTTCAATGGCTTTGATTTCATCATCCATTACATTTCTCCATTTTCCATCTTGTGTAGCTTCTTGGAAGTTCACTGGTTCACAATCAGCAAAAAGGCAAAAAAGATTGATATTTTCAAATTGATCAGTCATCTCATAGAGATCTTCATCTTTCAGCTAGGAAAGATGGCGGTGAGTTTCCTTTATCACTTTGCATTGGTGAGGCAGGTGGTGCTACGTGTTCTTGCTGATGTTCACCTAGTTGCTCCACTGTTGTTTGTTCTATTTCATCAATCTGAGGACAGAAATTGAATTCGTTTGTGGAAGAGTTGAACTCTCATTCACCTTCTTCATCAAACATCACATCTCCGCTAATCACAATCCTCTTACTGTTTGGATTGTACAGTTTGTACCCTTTTGAATGAGTAGAATAGCCGATGAAGATATATCTTTCACTTTTGTCATCAAGTTTCATTCTTCTTTCATCTAGTACATGAACATGGGCTACACTTCCAAATACTCTAAGGTGAGAAATTCCGGGCTTCCATCCACTCCAGGCTTCTTGCGATGTCTCTCCCCAAACACTTCTTGTTGGAGATCGGTTGGACAAGTAGACTATTGTATCCACTGCTTCAGCCCAAAATTCTTTCGTTAAATGTTTGCTTTTGAGCATGCTTCGTGCCATATCAAGAATGGTTCTATTTTTTCTTTCTGCAACACCATTTTGTTGTGGAGATCTCAGAACAGTGAAGAAACGCTGAATTCCACTTGTTGCATAAAACTCTTGGAATTCGTTTGAAGTGAATTATCCTCAACGAGCTGATCTTAATGCTTTAATCTTCCGACAACTTTCATTCTCCGCAGCAGCTTTGAATGTCTTGAATGCTTCAAAAACTTCTGATTTCTGCTTCAAGAAGTATACTTAAGTTTTTCTTGAAAAATCATCAATAAAAAGAAGGAAGTAGTTATTTTTACCGATAGAGCTTGCAGTAATGGGCCCACACACATCAGTATAAATAAGCTGTAATGGCTTCTTGGCTCTTGATTCTGGTTCCTTGGGAAAACCATTTCTGAATTGCTTTCCAAGTAAACACCCTTCACAAAACTGATCTGAATGTTTGATGCACGATAGTCCTCTCACCATTCTCTTCTTCGATAATAGTTCCAAGCTTCCACAGTTGAGGTGCCCAAATCGAAGATGCCATAACCAAGATGCATCTTTGTAACAAGCTTTTAAACAATTTGTAACATCATTTTGAATATTCAAAGGAAACAATCTATTCTTTGACATTTTTGCTTTGGCTAGTAAATCTCCTTTGCCATTTTTTATAAAGAGATAAAAATCTTTTGAGATAAAATCATAGCCTTTTTCTAAGAGTTGACCCATACTCAAAATATTGCATGTCATATCAGGCACATGATAGACATCAGAAATTAACTGATGACTACTATCTTTAGCACGAACAAGGATGTTACCTTTTCCTGCTACTCATATTTCTGAATCATCACCAAAGGAAACATTGCCAACCACTGATTCGTTGAGGTCCACTAACATACTTCTTTTTCCACACAGATGGTTGCTTGCACCCGTATCAAGGTACCAAGTACTTCCTTGATCTTCAACATTGGTTCTACAGGATAGTAGCATTATCTCTTCTTCGATCTTTGCTTCTATATAATTGGTCTTTTCTTCAACCTTACTGCTGGAGGCTCTACAATCTGATGCATAATGCCCATATTTTTGACAATTATAACATTGAACTTGGGATTTATTGTACCTTGTGTTTGGATTGCCTCTCCCAGAACCTCTTGTATAACTTTCACCTTTCCCATACTTGTTGAAGTTGCTATTATAAGAACTCCAACCTCGTCCACGACCACGGCTTCCACCTCGTCCATGACTTCTGCTTCTGCGTCTACCACGTTGATTTCTTTCATTGCCTTGGCTTTCATGCATATCCTTGATTTGTAGTTTGAGAAGTTGCTCAGTGGTTCCATGCTGCTTCTTATGCTTCTCTTTATAGGCTTGTAATGATCCTAGAAGCTGCTCAATCTTCATTTCTTCTAAGTCTTTAATCTCTTCGATAGTTACAACAATATGCTCATACTTTGAATCTTCAATGATTCTTACATCTTCTTTCACCATTTCTTTTTAATTGATTTGAACAACAAAAACTCTAGAGAAGTAATCTGAGACTAACTCTCCCCCTTTCATATGTAAGGATTCAAATTTACCTCTTAAAGTTTGAAGGCGTACTTTCTTCACTTTTTCTTCTCCTTTGTGAGAAATCCGCAACTTCTCACATACTTGCTTTGCGGATTCTACATCTGATATCTTTTCAAAAGCATCTTCATCTAAGGCTTGATAAATAAGATAGAGAGTTTTTTTGTCTCTCTTTCTTAAATCTTTCAGAGTCGCCTTTTGATCTTGCGTAAGTGTATCTTTATTTTGAGGTTCATTATAGCCATTTTTTACGAGATCCCAAACATCATGAGCTCCAAGGAGAGCTTTTATTTTGATATTCCAATTATCATAATTGGAGTTGTTTAGTGTTTCGACTTGGAACGACGCTACACCATTTTCCATATCTCCAAATTTAGTGAGAATTTAAATATTTGGACTTAATTGGTCAAATAACTTCTGTGGGTCGGTCAACGGCTTCTGCGGCTTTGACTCGGTTTGACTTAATGGGTGACTCGATCTGACAAAGTTCAACTGAGTGAGTTAATTCATATTTCTGGGCAGCAAACTTCCGGTAATGATTGGCGGCTCGTCTGAGCTCTGATTGGACTGATTTTAGCGGTGTTGGATTCGTCATTCCAAGAGATTCAATTTTATATCTTATATACCAATATTTGGCTCTGATACCACTTTGTTGACAAGAAAATACTCTTGTATTGAAAATCAAATACAAAATACAAACTCTCATTTTCTTCTCCAAATAACCTCTCACAACTCAATTCTGAAACTTTACAATGCAGAAGCTTTTCTTCTTCTTTTCTCTTATTTTTTTTGTTGTTTACAACACACAATGAGAGGGGATATTTATACTAACTCAAGATTAATACAAACCACAAAACATACCTAACATATACCTAACACTAACTTATACATTCAATAAAAATCACATACCTAACATGTAAAGAACAGAAACCCTGTAAAGACCCGGAAACCCTATAAAGACCCGGAAACCCAATTACCCGGTTAATAAAAAAAACCCCAAGTTTTTCTTTTTATAAAGGATGGCTAAAGGGGAGGGCGTCATCCTCTTCTTCATTCCAGATCTAAGCCATCATCCTCTTCGTTAAGGTAATTTCTTCTTCTTTCTCTTCTTAATTTTCATGCATTTGTTAGGAATTGCTAATCTAGATGATAACCACGGAATTAAAAACCTCAAATCAACAAGAAGGATAAGAGAATTAAACTGAAATAGATCTAGAGATCCACCCAAAAATGCAAATTGCTGCTGTACAGCAATTTTTAAGTTGATTGTGATCTATTACAGCAGCAAATCAACTTCTTCTGCTGATCAGTTGCAGCATCAACGTCCTTATGCATGTTGTAGTGATTAAAAGAGTAGTTTTCCATTGAATTGGGTGGCCAAGGATGGTAGCACGTCCTGCTGAATTTCAGCAGCAACACCATGGCGTTTGTGTCACAAACAGTGGCTTATAACATGCAATAGAGTGGCGTTTCTCTTCTTCTGGGCGTTGGGTTGTAGTGCAAGAGGAAGGAGTCTCCTTAGGTGGTGCTACTGGCCACATCGGAGTCTCTGTAGCAGCAGGGCGGAGCCACCATAGCAGCAGGTCGGGATCTCCATGGCTGCTGGTCAGTCACCCTGAAAAATTGCTGTAAAGCTAGGATTTTGGGCGTCCAATTGGGTTGCTAGGGTAGATAGGAGTTGTGGTCTGGTT
>JAVDBV010082976.1:0-20395 GCA_032619315.1 Piper longum | reverse complement strand
GTGCCGTCCTTGTCTCCGCCTCTCCCTCTGCCGCCACCCCTTGAATCCTCACTCCCTCCGGACATCTGCCATCATCCCTTCGTCCACCCTCCCTCTGAGCCACCCTTTGCCTGCCCTCCTCCACCCGTCTGTCATATCCTCTTCCTATCGACCTTGTGTGCAGCCCCTTGCCTCCACCCCTCCCTCCGCCGCTGCCCCTTGCTTCCGCCGACCGTTGTAAAGTTGCAATCTTTTTTAAAAAATTTTGCTGTAAATTTTTGTTGTAAATTTTTCTAACTACTGTTTGGTGCATCCTTGGATGAATTGATTAATACATCAATCAAAATTTTGATATGGGATAATTTGCTTTAAAGTTTTGATGTAAATTTTGATATGGGATGATTTGCTTTTCTGAAATTACTTATCTGATATTTCGATATGGGATGATTTTGTAACTTCTTTTCTGTTATCTTTGCTTCTATTTTTATGTGTACTTAATTAGACATTCTTAACGTAGTTATGCTGCAGGCTTTTTCAGCCTTCGGATTTGTGCATGAAATTGCTACATTTGAACAGATGGCAGGCTTTCAGGTTGTGTATTTATTCTCTTTTCGTCTTTTGTAACTGATTGTTACTATTTCCCTTTGTTACCACAATTTATGCATTTTGGTTTAATCATTGTAGATATTTGCTTCAAGAGCATGTTGGGAACTGCACTTTGTTATTTGCATAAATCTTCATCTTCATTTTAAGGAGGAATTTGTTGCATTCCTACTGTCCAGTTGCTATTTTTACAGAGTCGTTTCCATCCACAATTAAATCTTTTAAGTTGTTTGTTTGGAAGAACAAAAGCAACAGTGCAAATCTATTTGAAGGTATGTTTTGCAAATCTGCTGCTCAAGTATTTGACGCAGGGGATCAAGTCCTTAGATACTTAGATTTTACTATATTTTTTATTGGTGCCATATTTGTTATAGAGAAGATGGATATTGGTTGGGAATATAACACACCAGTTGACGCATCTAAGAAGCAAGTAACATGTAACTTTTGCAAAAAAACCATAAGTGGAGGGGTACATCGCTTCAAACAACATATTGCTGGAATCAAAGGAGATGCTGCTGGGTCTTATGTTGATGCGGGTGAGAGCTCTACTATTCCTATTGGTGATAGTGATTCAGAGTCAGAAAATGCTTAAGATAATGAATTAGATGATTTAGTAATCACCATGTAAAATTGTGCTAAAAGCTTAAACTTTGATTTTGTGGACTTGTATTAATGAATTTTTGTTATCATTTGATAGAGTACAAATGATAATATATTAAATATTACACTTATGAAATTGTACTCTTCTGATGATAAATTGTGACGATCTTTTATATTTGTATTAAACTATAAACTTGTGTATTTGTGTTGAGAAATTATGTAATTATATTAATGTTATGTGTTTTCAAATTTTTTTATATTACCGAATCTAACTGATTAAACTGAACCGATTCCTGGCCGATTTAGACCGATTCGATTTAATTCATTGACTCCATTGAAAACCAATTCTGATTCCGATTCCGAGTTTTCCATCTATGCAGGTGAGTGGGGGCTTAAGAAAAACTCTGGGTGACGCAGGCCGCCATAGTCCTAACCAAGCTTTTTTAGTCACACCTCAGCTTAGGCCTCATGTCTATTGGCGGTCAAAATCACTTTCTTTAACCGAGATGGGCTACACCACCATGGCCACCACGGTCGTGGGCAGCTGCAGGACCGCCTTCTCCGCCGTTTCGACAAACAATTGATCCTAGTTTTGGGTTGCCTTTGCCTTGCCATAACATTTTTCCATTACATTTTGACATGTTCGTATGGATTCACTTACCATCGCCCATTTTAAAAAAAAAATTTCTTGCTTTTTCTACAATTTCTTGTTGTTGGTATAATTGTTAGCTTATTTAGATAATATTTAATGATATAGAAAACACTAGCTCTTTTACTTGTTGGGTTTATCCACATCGGTCATAAAAGGTGTTGGTGAGTTGTATATAAGTTAATGAGAAAGTCTTATTCCTTAACTTTTGGATTAAGAGAGACCCATTACACCAATTACAAATCTTTTTTGGGGGCTCAAAGGGCCCAATAGTAGTATCAGAGCTTGGTTGGAGGCCCAAAGGGCCTTCATAAGTAAGTGGTTGGTAATTGATAGTGGTATCAGAGCTTAGATGGGGCCCACAGGGCTTAAGAAGTGGTATTAAAGCTTGGTAAGTGATAGTGGTTGGTAAGTGATAATGGTATCAGAACCAGGTTACAATCTTTGGAGATTTGGTGGCCCAAAGGGCCTAAGAAGTGGTATCATCGCTTGGTAAGTGATAGTGGAAGGTAAGTGATAGTGGTATCAAAGCCAGGTAACAATCTTGGGAGATTTGGTGTTTGCCTACGCCGATTGTCGAAGTCAACTTTGTGGGTTATGTCGTGGATTCCGCTCTTGGGAGATTTGGTGTTTCCCTAAGCCGATTATCGGAGTCTTCTTTGTGGGTTCCGCTTGATGAATTAAGGGGAGTTTATCAGGCGATGATGGTTTCGGGGATGTTCGATGTGTGAAGGGGAGTTGTTGGGTGATGATGGTTTCGGGGACACCTGATGTGTGAAGGGAAATTGTTGGGTTTATCCCATATCGGTCGTGAAAGGTGTTGGTGACTTGTATACAGGCTAATGAGAAAGCCTTATTCCTTACATTAACTTTTTGATTAAGAAATGCCCGCGACACCTATTACAAGTCTCTTTTGGGGGGCTAAAGGGTCCAACAGTGGTACCAGAGCTTGGTTGAGGGCCCAAAGAGCCTAAGATCACCTTGTTCCTCGCTCTCAACCCAACAATCATCATTTGATATCCATTGGCCCTCACTCATTAATTATTATCACCACTTGTGGGGACAAGTTTTGGCTTTTTCAAGTAGACGCTAAGCTACCTTGTCTCCCTTCACGAGCCGTACAAAATAGAGGAGTTGTTAGCCTTGATCGTCGTCCTCCCACCTGAACTGCTGGAAAGGCAAGTCCTTTTCTTTTCTTATTGTAACGACCCGGCCCAAAGTGCAACATAATGGGCCTAAGTCATTTCTTTAAAATGGTTAACCGAAGTTAAAGATCTATAGTCCATTCCCACTTATAAACAGGATCTTAGCTCGGTAGGTATTAGATGTGGGACTAAATTGAGGGTTCTCACAATTCACCCACCTTAGGAAATTTCGTCCCCGAAATTCCTAAACTTGGCCCGTTACTAGCACCAGGACATGACCTTTTGGCCCATGACCGGTAGCCTAGCCAACGTCCCTGCACTTGGCCCGTTACTAGCCCCAGTCCACGACCTTTTGGTTCGTGACCGGCAGCCTAACCAACGTCCCTAGTCAAGCCCACCATCTAATACGGAACCAGGTTGGTTGTGATACCATTTGTAACGACCCGACTCAAAGTGCAACGTAATGGGCCTAAGTCATTTCTTTAAAATTGTTAACCGAAGTTAAAGATCTATATAGTCCATTCCCACTTATAAACAGGATCTTAGCCCGGTAGGTATTAGATGTGGGACTAAATTGAGGGTTCTCACAATATAGTACGCAAAATGAGGCAAAGCCTCCACACATGTATGATTTAGAAAAGCTTAATTAACTTAATTAATATGTTTAATGAAGTGTTAAGTCTCATTAGGTAACCTTAATTAGGGCTTTGTGTTACATTTATAATTAGTATAAGTTTTATACTTAGGATTTTTATCTAATGGACTTAACCAGACAATTTTTTGGACGAGCCAAATGATGTCCAAACGGGTTAAAATTTGGATCAGTAGACCAATGGGTCCAAACACTCTAAAGGTTAAGTAAAAAAAACACCAAGATATGTTTTTTTTGTGTGCTTGGTCGCCAACATGGCAAATTAGGCCCACTTAGGTCAAGCTAAGGTGGTGAGAACATTAGTCCTTGACCAAACACTAATTTTGCTATGTTTTGTTTGTGTACTTGGAGGCTTCAAATGGGCTCGGGTAAAAGGATAGGCTTAGCCAACACTATGACCTTGAGTCCTTCAAGTTCAAACTTCAAGGATTTAGGCCTCAGTAAAATAAAAAATGGGCAGCATTGGCTAAGTCATTTCTAAAGCTGACTAAACCTACTTTACTTGGGAAATTTTTGTAAGGAGATCTACTTAGCCAATAGCTACCAAATTGTAAGGTAGTGTTACTGGGACACATCCTAAAGTCTAGGTAAAATTTCACGTAATTTCACTTGCAAATGACTAGCTTAAGGATTTTGTAACCAAAGCTAGAGAATTAGGGTTGCACCCTGTATCCCCATCTACTAAACAAATCCAAGTTGTATAACCATCTAAATTATTTTTAACTTAGCCCAAATTTTACATGTTTACATTAGAAAATTATTAAATATATAGGTAACTTTTATAGATTTTATTAATGTCTTTTAATAGGCTCAACATGGAGTAAAAAGTTAGAGCATGACATATGACATCAACATAACAACAAACATATAGCACATTTTATGCCCTTACTGAGGTTATTTTATCACGGTATTTTATCAAGATGTAGCTAACATCATGATAAATGATCATGCAAAGGATAGTATTTAAATACATTCTACAACATGGTGTAATAATTGGGCAAATAGGCAGCGAGATCATTGGGACTATGAAAGCTACCACATTTTACCAAGTTTTGCACACGTACATGACCATGCATGCATAATCAGATGAAATAATGTAAATAATAGTTGTAGATCTAGCTTCTATAAAAACAAGACGAATATCATGCAAATATTCAACCAACAACCTGAGATATGATTTTTCTACCGAAACAATGAAAATTAGTGCCTATGCTACATTCAAAAAAATACAACTATTTTTATATAAATGAAAAAAACAATGATTTGAAATCTGACGGACTCTTAACACAAATATCTACTTGAAAAAAATACCATAAAAATACATACATACATGGATTTACACAAAATAGTCACAACATCTACAGGCAAGGACACAAAGGTGATACCTTTATCTCAATAGGTTCTTAGTATATGTCTCTTGGTTACCTCATGACCTTTGATTCTAGAGGTTTGGCTAAGCTTGGAGAGAATTTGGAGAGAGTAATGAAGTCTGTGGAGGAAGTGAAGAAGAGGGGAGAGAACTCTAGTGTAGGAGTGAGGAGCCAAAGAGGTAAAAAGTGGAGAGAGATTGAATTTATACAAGGGGAAATAGTGCTAGTGCTTGGCGCCAAGCGCAAGGGTGTTGGTCTTTGCCAAGCTAGACCACGATGACTAACCAAACCAGACACTCTAGCCTGTTGAATCAAGCCACACATAAAGTTGGTCACGTGTATTGGCTCTAGGGCACTAGCACAATGCCTTTAAATTGATTAATCACTTTTGAAGAAACGACGAAGTCTATCAGGTTGCACTAATTGGACTAGGCATTTACATTTGCCTAATCAAAATGTAATTAAAATAAAAATATCATGAAATTAATGTAATTTATTGTAAAATAGTTAATAAAATGATAGAAAACCTAACTATACATCTCGATCTGACACAACTATTGACTAGTCATAATAAAAGAATGATCTCGATTTTTCTTTTCTATTATGACATGGACTCTAAATTTCATTAAAATTATGATATTTAACAAATCAAAATATAAGTAGAATAAAAATTTTAAATTATTATTATCTATTGTATTATTGTTAAATAAAAGAATGGAAGAATATATACTTTAGAATTAAGACAAGGCAATATTGCCTAGTTGTAATAAGTGAACGATCTCGTTTCGATTTTTCTGCATCTCACAAAAAGAGTCAATAAGTGAGATTTAGTAAAAAGTAAGACATTCGACCAAAAATAAAATATATTATCGTCTATTTTGTTAATATTTTTCAAAAAAAATTATAGTTTATTGTTAATGAAAGGAGTCAAAAGTTGAGATTTAATATAAATTATGATACTGTCATAATGAAAATATAATTAAAATAAAAATAAATTAAAATTATATTATCTCTTGCATCAATATTTTATGAAAAGCAGTAAAACTTTTTAAATATATAGATGGGCATGACAAAATATGTGTAATAAGTAAATGATCTCAATTAGAGATTGATAACTTAAAGTAAGAGGCCCCACAAACTCATGCACTTCAATTTAATTTTAGTTGTTTGTTCGATTATAAGGATGACTTAGACAATCTTTTTTCATTTTTTTTATTTTTAGAAAAATATATCCCCTCTTCCTTACCTTTACCACAGTCAACATAGAGATTCAGTCGCTACTAGGCAACTAGATGCAGCACACAGCTAGATCTAGCTAGAAATCGAAGGCTTGATGACCATGCACAATTTTTTATTAAATGGTCGAGTGACTAAATTTGACTTAGCAGCCAGCGATGGAAAAGAGAGGAATGGTTTTTTTTTTCATTTATCATCAAATTTATATCACTCTTATAATCAAATAATCTACGTTAAACCGTGGCGCATAAACCTTTTGTACCGAGGTGACCTTTTTCTTTTCATATATTATTCTCCTCTTAAATGCCTATGAATAAGAGATATACCAGATTAAAAGTGGTGATTAGATTGAGTAAAAAGTGAGGTATTATAATTTAATTTTCTTAATATTCTAACAAAAAATATATAAAATTGAATTTAAAGTTTGGCGATGACGCAATATTTTTTGGACGTAGTTGTGTAATAATAAATGAATGTGTAACAGAATGGCCTCCATTCTCCTCCCCTTCTCCCCTATAAACGACGTGGACAATGGGCCCTACAATGTTTATGAGGTGGCTCCCACCTCTAGCTTTACCATCGACCGCCTTCCCCGCCAGATAATCCGCCGTCCCCCATGACGCCCGACCCAAACTCCGGCCAATCGCCGGCGACCGCCGCCGTTGTCGAGGTGGACAAAGATGATCGGGATGCCGCCGAGCCCTCGCCGGACGCCGGCTCCGAGGAGGAAGAGGGTGCCGACGCCGAGAACGGCGGCGAGGAGGGCGAAGGCGGCATGGTGCCGCCGGCGGAGCCGGCGAAGCTCGCCGAAGGGTTTTTCGAGATCGAGGCTATTCGGAAGAAGAGGATCCGAAAGGTTTACCTCTTTCGATGGTTGTAGTTGTGTTGTTTGTCGTTTCCGGATTTAGCGGATTTTGATTGTTTTAGTTTTTTTGGTTGAAACAGGGGCAAGGCCAATACTTTGTCAAATGGTAAGAACTCATGCAAATCCGATTTTTTATTCTCGTTTGGTTGATTGGGTGTTCTGTTGTGCTTGTGCTTTGATTTCTGCATGGTGCATGCGTTGTTGATTGATTTGAAAAATGTGTAAGCAATCAATTCGTGGCATGATGTTTTTGTTTGGATGAAGTGTTTGCTTGCGATATGATGATGTTATATGCTTGTTCTTGCTGTTGCATATATAATTGTGGAGGAAATTTTTTTTAAAAAAATTATTAAAAAAATAATGCTGCTGGCCTCAGTTTAGATGGGATGAATCGTTTATGATTTGATGATGCACAGTCGCTAAGGGATGTTCTTCAAAATTGGGTCTTTGGGGTATTTTGCAATTGTAGGAAGGGGTGGCCGGAGAGTTCCAACACATGGGAGCCATATGAGAACCTCTCAACTTGCAGTGACGTGATCGATGAGTTTGATGAGCGGTACATCCTTTATGTCGTCTTTGTATGTTTAGCATTTTGGCCCGAATGTTTTGATAGAAGTTTTGTATTGATTTTTGTGTGCTTTCTTTCTTCTTAAGACTCCAAGGGAAATCTAGCAGAAAGCGTAGGCGCAAAACAGGTGGTCCCTTTGTCCAGCCGAAGAAGAAGCGAGTCATTGCCAAGCCAAATGCTGGTGGTGGTGAGATGGCGTCACAAGCAAAGAAGACTACTGAAGTAGTTGCCAATGCTGTGACAACTGAGGATGGTCTTGTGGGTGAGCCAAGACCACAGATGGGTGAAGAGAAAGCGGACGCTGAAGGGGATTCACAAAATATTAGAGTTGAAGTACAGGACAATGATAATATTAAGGAAGTAGATGCTGCGGCAGGAGATGAACCCAGGCCAGAAATAACTCAAAGCCAAGGTTTCGCTGGAGCAAAAAGGAGGAAATCAGGCTCCGTAAGGAGGTTTATACAGACTATGAATGAGTCTTCTGATAATGATGTCCAGGCCAGTAATGTTATAGCCAGAAGTACAGATCATAGGGAGGTTAATAATGGTGTGGAGATTGATGAAATTGGAAGAAGGGATGCTGTAGATAAGTGCAAAAAGTTGGACGGCTCTGTTGAATTGCCGTCCATAGTCAAGATCCTTAAAACCGTCTCACTTTTGGCTTCCGTCACCAACAATGTTCAAGATTCTGTTGTTCAATTCATTGCTTTGAGGTGAGCTGATACATTGAGAGTATCCTACTTTTGGGATGTCAATGCATGTTTGAATACTGATAAGAAGTTTGTGTCCTCTAGATGATACCTAATACTGAGCAATGACGATCAATTTATGTTACAGATTCTATGGCTTAGACGCAACTAGCTATTTAAGATAGAGTGTTAAAGAAGATGATGGTGATGTGGATGGGCTGCAAACTTCTATGGGAATAATTAATTCAAATCAATGCAAGTCAGAGACGAGATAAAGGAGGAGGGTTGGCTTCAAGAAGGGCATCTGTTTGTTATTTGTAATTTGCATAAATCCTAGTTTAGGAGAAGAAGAAGAAGTCGAAGGCTGATGCAGCCTGAATAATTTCACTTTGCTCTTTTTCTTCACCTCTAAAATAAACTACTCATGGTTAATCCTTATTTGGCTTGTAATGTTCCCCCTTAGAGGTCTAAATTGTATCATCTTCCTGAAAAGATGATCAATTGATAATTTTGTAATTGCAATGTTATGATTGTTGAAATTCAGACATTCTGTGGTTTAGAGGGCTAAATAATAAATTATTGAAAGAAGTTACTCATTGAATGATATATATAATCTTTCCTCCCCCCTCCCCCCCTGTTCACAGTGCTCTTGTTTAAGGATTTATGCATGGGCACTTCATCTGTAATTACTCCTTTTTGTTGAAAAAAGGTTGATGATTTTCAACCCTGAACTTTTTCTCCGTTGTAGGTCTGATGGGAGTGAAGTACTTGTGGGCAACAAATATCTGAAGAAAAATTATGCGGAGCTGGTATGCGTTGTTTCTTTTTTGCTTTCTTCTCATTTTGAATATCCATTGTTCCTTGTTTCGTGATCATGGGTTTTTTAATGATGGACCTTCTTGCCTAAATATTTTATTTTAGACTTGCGAGTGAGATCTTCCTCCCCACTACATTGATTACTTCATGTTACTCTATTACACCGCTAAACATCACTTTTTTTTTTGGCAGTTAATTGACTTCTATGAGCAACATTTGCGATACAATCCTCCCTAATTTGTGAAGCTCCATGCTGCATGTAAGTGAATAGTTGAGAAGATAAAGATAAGTTTCCATTGTGCATATTTTTGGTTTTTGCCTTCAGCTCAAGGTGAGGAGTTTATGTTGACGTTCAATCATATTCCTTGTAGATCAGCCAACAAAAATGTAGTTATAATAAGATATTTACAAACAAGAGGCAATGGCTTAAGTAGCTGCTAATTAATTATAAATTTCTTGACGGGTTCTCATATATACAAGAAAGTTTCTTGCCTGGCTCCATCACAAAAGGTTTGTTCTCCGGCTAAACTTTTTCGGTTTGCTCAGAAATTTCCCGTTCTGTATGGTTTATAACTGACAATGCCTTTTTATAATACACAAGTGCAGCCTTGAAAATGTTAGGAGTTTTTGGGAATTTGCTTGGATATGGCTTAACATATTGACGAAACACCATATATCTTCTTGGAACAAAATTATGGTCATTGAAAGGGATGGGCATGATAGGCGTACTGCACTAATGCTTAACGCGGGGAACCTAACCTCTTTAGCGTCGTCTTTTTTGCATTGCTAGGTTGATTTCTCTGGAGAAAATTCGCTCGCAATATCGTCATTGGCATTCATTTAATCTCAAATGGATTATGAGACACTGTCGATGCCTTAATTACAATACTTGCGGTCTTTAATTCCTAATTTCCTTTGCATTACTGCAAACAAATTAATACCTGCAGGACATTCCGAGCCATACTTTTTACTGAAGTAAAGAAAATAGCACAGGAAAACCAAATAACGGTGCATCTTGCAAATCTTTTATCATCTACCGAACTTTCTACCATTATCCTATTTTCGCTTGTTTTGACCGATTGGAAACGATTTAACATGGTGAAGTTCCACTTGAGCCATACAACCCTTTTGCAACTTTTATGTCTCTTGCATCACAAGTTTACATCGAATTAACTTTTAAAAGGGTATTAATAATTAATATCCTTAATTAAGCACAGTGATAAGGCTACTTTTTTCAAAAGACCAATATCTCTATAATTCTACCTCCAAACGTCAAGAACCTTCAAAACCTTTAATAAAATGATAAATCGATTATGCCACTGCCATTTCAAAAAGAAGACAGTTTGGTTAAAATTACTATTTTTTAAAAAAATTGTAAAAAATATTTAATTATTTTGTTTTAATTTGATTCAAAATGGTTAGTTAAACGGTAAAGCGGCTTACCACTTGGAGATAGGGATGGGTTTGGACTAGATATGGCTATATCCATATCAGATCCATATCCAAATATTTGAACTCATATCAACCCAAATATGACTATTACATCAATTTCATTTACCTTATCTGTACCTTCTTCATATTTGACCCAATCAAATAGAAAAAATATCAATAATATAAATTTTAATGTAAAATGTTCGAAAAATTAATAACAATCATTGTGTTAAATATTTTAAAATATAATTTTATAAAATATCACCTATTTGGATATAGATCAGATTATTTACGGATACCTGAACTCACCCTGCATGTAGCCCTATTCCTATTCTTAAGCTTCGATGTCTCACAATGAGAACGATATTGAGTTGGGGAAGGCATGAGGGGAACTGTAAGCCTCTCAAAGTATCAAAGTAGCTTGTTCATTTTAGAATGGCTAATAATAGAGGTGAAATTACTGGTTTAAAAATTGCTTGATGGACATTTTATATTTCTCATCTTCTTTTTGTGGTTGACCTCTTGATCTTTTGTAAAGCTAATATGGAGAAAGTTTAATGTAAAAAAGATGCTTGGTTGTTTCCCATATCTGGCCAATATGTGAACTATGATAAATATATGATCTCATGAAATACAAGCTTTGGAGTTCCTCTTGGGGTTCAGTCCATATTTTCTGGTATTCTTACCTTAAAATCTCAATTTTCTAATTAGGCTTTGAGGCATTTTGTTATCTTAATATTTAATATCCTGTGTGTGATGTTAATATCTTATCAATGAAATCTTTATCTCTAATCATGCGGATGCTATATATCCTAAGTGTCCCTCTTTGTCAGCTGAATGATATTTGTATATGGATAAGTGCTTCTAATGAAAAGTTTTCTATTAAGCATGCTTAAATTAACAACCATGTTAATGATGTTAATGATGTTCCTTGTCAAAAAACTTTTGAGTGAAGCCTTAGACAAATTAAAGTAAACGTTAAAATTTTAGTTTGCATACAATTTTTGAAACCAATTAATCTAAATAATTTATTTTTAAACATACTCTTAAAAATTATTTTTACATTGATTACCATAAAAATATTTTATTTTGAATTTTAATATATTGAGTACATATGTTTAGAATAGTTTTTTATATAATTATATTAGTTAAAAATTTATAATTTTGATAATTAATTAAATAATTCTATTTTTTTAAAAAATTATTGTATAATTTGATTAATCGATTGCCAAACTCAACTTAAAATTTTAATTAGTTTGATTCAATTTTAGAAACAATTCAATTTGATTTTAATTAGAAAATCAGGAAACCAATTTGATTAATATAGACCGGCTGAATGCTCATCCCAATGAACAATGGGAGTAAACAGGTTGTGGAAATGGATTGCTGCGAAAACCCATGATAAATTATTTACTAATTTATTTTTACTATTAGAGCACTTGGATATAAATTTTGCTACTGCAATTTTTACGGAAGCATTTTGTGCCAAGCACGACATCGCTAAAAGCTGACACATAGCCAAATCTAAATTTGACTGACAAGAAACTAATGTAAATGACATGAAAATTTTTAAATAGTCAACCTTATTAAAAGTGGCTTACAATTTTGATGAGAGACAGTTCAGGTATCACTCATCACGTATATTTGACAAAAAATTTGCCAGTGTAGAATTATACAAATCCATAATATAATAGTTTACTTGTAAATCTAAGCACAACATAACACTCATAATTAATATTACACAGGTCAAGGAATCAATATAAATAAAAGGATCAAGTACATACAGCAATTTGTCATTTGGTCAAAGTAAAATCACTAAGAAATTGCTTGTAGATCCACAGATTAAACACCACACTCGGAGTCTCCTTCTGACGTCCTCTCAGAAATCTTATGTAAGGAGGAGAAGGGGTTTGGTTACATCATTTTTTGTAAGTATCCACTAGATTGAATATGTAAATTCAAATAAAACAGCCCAAGGAAGGCATTTAGGTTATTTAATAAGTCCAACAGACAGAGGTGAGATAAGGGAAATCAATTTTGCTGGTGAATTTCGTTTCAGCAGGTTGCAAAACTTGTCTTTCGGCCAAAATAGCAACACGTTTCAATTGTTACAATATACAAATTTTGTGAAATCATGATAGATTATAACAATATTATTGATGATATAAATAGGTGATACATCCATGCATGGCCATGGCACTCTTTGGAATCCTGAAGCTAGGCCGAAAACCATCTTTGTGCATGAGGGTGGGATCCCTGAGTGCACAAATTGAACCACAAATACTCTTATTAAAAAAAAAGGAACTGAATACCAGCCTTTTAAGTAGGAGATTTAACCAATTAAAATAACAAAAATCTAAAAAAATATAATGAAAATACCACTCTTGCATAGGGTCACGTTCGAACTCAAATAACCTCAATTTCTTTTTTTAAAAATACAATAAAAATAATTTTCACTACAAAAGGTTACAAGTTCAAATTGGTTAACCTTAATTCTAATTTCCTACTAACAAGAGTAAGTCTAACTGCATTGAAAAAAATATAATAAAAAAATCAAATAATAGTAGTTTATCTTTTCATTTAATTGAGATATATCTTTAATGTCAATAGAGTCTACATCTCATATATTAAATTATCACATTCTGTCCCATTCAATGAGAATTTATGTCTAAAATTTAAATTTATTTGGTATAGGTCATGCAAGGCGTGACATCTTTCCTAGTACTAATTAATATAAGTGGTTATTTTCTGCTAGATATATATGTTACGGACAATATATTTTAATTGGAATGTATTGAAGAATAAATTTGTGGGTGATGATCTGCAAAAAACGAGCAAATACCATTATTGGAATGAACAAGGAGAGTGAGGAGCTTGTTGCCAAAGTTCAAATCAAGTTGGGGAGTTGCTCGTCAGTTTTGTTGTGAAGGAGTGGAATTGATGGTGAATCTTCCAGAAGGCAAGTGTAGAATTTGCTAGTTGTGTTGCTCACCAATAATTTGAGTGTTGAGGAAAATTGTTTCATCAAATAGTCAATGGGGATGATGTTGAAATATAAACTTATTTTATAAAACTCAATTCAAAATAATGAAGCTTAATTCAAAGAAGCTTCTAATATTTTATATATGATAAATTGTGAGTCAATATTAGGTATGCATTAGGTGTGGTTTTTATTGAATGGACGAGGTGGAAGCCGTGGCCGTAGACGAGGTTGGAGTTTTTATAATAGCAACTTCAACAACTATGAGAAAGGTGAAAGTTTTACAAGAGGTCGTGGAAGAGGCAATCCAAACACAAGGTACAATAAATCTCAAGTTCAATGTTATAATTGTGAAAAATATGGGCATTATGCATCAGATTGTAAAGCCTTCAGCAGTAAGGTTGAAGAAAAAACCAATTATGTAGAAGCAAAGATTGAAGAGGAGATAGTGCTACTATCCTGTAGAACCAATGTTGAAGATTAAGGAAGTACTTGGTACCTTGATACCGGTGCAAGCAACCATCTGTGTGGAAAAAGAAGTATGTTTGTGGACCTCAACGAATCAGTGGCTTGCAATGTTTTCTTTGGTGATGATTCAGAAGTATTAGTAACAGGAAAAGATAACATCCTTTTTCGTGCTAAAGATAGTAGTCATCAGTTAATTTCTGATGTCTATCATGTGCCTGATATGACATGCAACATTTTGAGTATAGATCAACTCTTAGAAAAAGGCTATGATTTTTACTTACAAGATTTTTGTCTCTTTATAAAAAATAGCAAAGGAGATTTAATAGTCAAAGCAAAAATGTCAAAGAATAGATTGTTTCCTTTGAATATTCAAAATGATGTTGCAAAGTATTTGAAAGCTTGTTACAAAGATGCATCTTGGTTATGGCATCTTCGATTTAGGCACCTCAACTATGGAAGCTTGGAAGCATTATCGAAGAAGAGAATGGTAAGAGGACTACCTTGCATCAAACATCCAGATCAGTTTTGTGAAGGGTGTTTACTTGGAAAGCAGTTCAGAAATAGTTTTCCCAAGGAATCAGAATCAAGAGCCAAGAAGTCATTAGAGCTTATTTATACTGATGTGTGTGGGCCAATTACTCCAAGCTCTCTCGGTAAAAATAACTACTTCCTTCTTTTTATTAATAATTTTTTAAGAAAAACTTGGGTATACTTCTTGAAGCAAAAATCACAAGTCTTTGAAGCATTTAAGACATTCAAAGCCGTTGTGGAGAATGAATGTGGTCGGAAGATTAAAGCATTGAGATCAGATCGTGGAGGAGAATTCACTTCAAAGGAAATCCAAGAGTTCTGTACAATAAGTGGAATTCGGCGTTTTCTGACTATTCCGAGATCTCCACAACAAAATGGTGTTGCAGAAAAAAAATAGAACCATCCTTGATATGGTACGAAGCATGCTCAAAAGCAAACATTTGCCGAAAGAATTTTGGGCTGAAGCAGTGGATACAGCAGTCTACCTATCCAACCGATCTCCAACAAGAAGTGTTTGAGGAAAGACACCGCAAGAAGCATGGAGTGGATGGAAGCCCGGAATTTCTCACCTTAGAGTATTTGAAAGTGTAGCCTATGTTCATGTACCAAATTAAAGAAGAACGAAGCTTGATGATGAAAGTAAAAGATATATCTTCATCGGCTATTCTACTCATTCAAAAGGGTACAAACTATAAAATCCAAACAACAAGAGGATTGTAATCAGCCGAAATGTGATGTTGGATGAAGAAGGTGAATGGTAGTTCAACTCTTCCACAGATGAATTCAATTTCTTTTCTTAGATTGATGAAATAGAACAAACACCAGTGGAGCAACAGGTGAACATCAGCAAGAGACACCACCTGCCTCACCAATGCAAAGTGATAAAAGAAACTCACCGCCATCTTTCCTAACTGAAAGAAATGAAGAACGCATAAGAAGTCTTGAAGATCTCCATGAGGTGACTGATCGATTTGAAAATATCAATTTTTTTTGCTTTTTGGTTGATTGTGAACCAGTGAACTTCCAAGAAGCTACGTAAGATGGAAAATGGAGAAATACAATGGATGATGAAATCAAAGCCATTGAAAAGAATGACACATGGGAACTCGCTGCTCTTCCAAAAAGACACAAGCTAATTGGTGTCAAATGGGTTTACAAAACAAAGAAGAATGCAAAAGGAGAAGTCGAAAAGCACAAAGCAAGGCTAGTTGGAAAAGGCTACAGTCAAAAAGCTGGAATGATTATGATGAGGTATTTGCTCCTATTGCACGCTTAGAAACTGAGACTGATTATTTCTTTAGCAGCTCAAAATAGGTGGAAGATTTACCAGATGGATGTAAAGTCTACCTTTCTAAATGGAGTTCTTGAAGAGGAAGTCTACATTCAGCAACCACCAGGCTGTAAAGTCAAAGGACAAAAATCCAAAGTTCTGAGGTTGAAGAAAGCTCTCTACAGATTGAAGCAAGCTCCCAGAGCTTGGAATAGCAGTATTGATAAGTATTTTCATCATAATGGCTTTATCAAATGTCCAATGAACATGCCCTCTATTTCAAAATCAAAGATGGAGATGTTTTGATCGTGTGCTTGTATGTGGATGATTTGATATTCACCGAAAGCAACTCCAGCATGTTCAAAGATTTCAAAAAGGAAATGACAATGTAGTTCAAGATGACAGATATTGGATTGATGGCATACTACCTCGGCATTGAAGTCAAGCAGACGGAAGATGGGATTTTTATCTCGCAAGAAAGCTACACAAAGGAGATCCTCAAGAGATTCAAGATGGATGATTGCAACCCAACAAGCACACCGATGGAGTGAGGAATCAAGTTGTTCAAAGACGATGAAGCAGAAAAAGAAGATCCAACACTTTTTAAGAGTCTTGTTGGATGTTTGTGATATCTAACTTGTACAAGGCCCGATATTCTCTACGCAACAGGACTTGTGAGTCGTTACATGGAGACTCCAACAACTACTCATTTTAAGGCTACAAAAAGAATTCTTCGCTATCTCAAAGGTACAATAGATTTTGGCATATATTATTCAGTTTCTGATGATTGCAAGCTCATTGGATATAGTGACAGTGATTGGGCCAGAGATAACGATGATCGAAAAGCACAACTGGTTTTGTGTTTTTCCTAGAAGACACCGCTTTCACTTGGATGTCAAAGAAGTAACCAATTGTCACTCTCTCAACATGTGAAGCTGAATATGTTGCTACTACAACATGTGTTAGTCATACAATTTGGCTCCTAAATTTATCGAAGGAATTGAACATGTTACAAATAGAACCAACGGAGATTCGTGTCGATAACAAGTCAGCAATAACTTTAGCCAAGAATCCAGTGTATCATGATCGGAGTAAACATATCGATACTCGATATCATTACATAAGAGAATGCATTACGAAACAAGATGTGAAACTAGAATATGTGAAGTCTCAAGATCAAATTGCCGATATCTTCACTAAGACATTGAAGAAAGAAGATTTTATTAGATTGAGAAACACACTTGGCATTATAAAACAAGTTTAAGGGGAAGTGTTGAAATATAAACTTGTTTTATAAAACTCAATCCAAAATAATGAAGCCTAATTCAAAGAAGCTTCTAATGTTTTACACATGATAAATTATAAGTCAAAGTTAGGTATGTGTTAGGTGTGGTTTTTATTAAATGTATAAGTCAATGTTAGGTATGTGTTAGGTGTGTGGTTTTTATTGAATGTATAAGTCAATGTTAGGTATTTGTTAGGTATGTTTTTGTGGTTTGTATTGATCTTGAGTTAGTATAAATGCCCCCTCTCATTGTGTGTTAAACAAAACGAAAATAAGAGAGAAAAACAAGAAGCAAAGCTTCTACATTGTAAGAATTCAGAATTTAGTGTGGAGAGGTTGTTTAGAGAAGAAAAAGAGAGTTTGTGTTTTTCTCAATATAAGAGTATTTTCTTGTCAACATAAAGTACATATATATATTTGAAAATGGCTGCGTGTGATGTCGAGTCACCCTTGGTCTACAAATCATAAGAGACACCATCAGTTAGAGATATAATAAAGAGTATATTGCATGCCTCGGTTAGGAGATTAAAGATTGAAGCTCAAAACATAAAAGCTACACTGCAATCAAATCAGAGACTAAGGAAGAGAGACATAAATTATGAACCATGTCTTGGGCCCTTTGGGACCCCAACCATACCATTGTTAGGCCCTTTGGGCTCTAAAAGGGAGTTGCAATATGTGTTACGGGCCTCTTTTAATCCAAAAGTTAACTTAAGTAATAAGATTTTTGTATTAGCATATATACAACTCATTAACATCATTTACGACCGATATGGGATAAACCAAATAACTCACATTCACATATTGGGCATCCCGAAACTATCATCGTCTGACAAACGATATCATGGTTAGGCCTAAAAGGGAGTTGTAATAAGTGTCACGGGCCTCTCTTAATCTAAAAGTTAACTTAAAAAATAAGGTTTTTCCATTAGTATATATACAACTCACCAACTTCATCCACGGCCGTGTGGGATAAACCCAACACCATGAATTATCAACTTTCTACTAACAAAAAAACTAATTTTGATGGATCTACCCCCTATTTCATTTAGTGAAATCAATGGTTATGTTCATTATTTTTAAATAAACTCAAATATTTTTTATCACAAACTACCAAGGGGGAAAACTAACAATACAATGGGGAGGTCATAGATGAAGAATATACAATATTTCAAGCTTTTTTTTACGAATTTATGCACATTTAATAAGGAGGTGCAAGCCTAGGAGGGAGTATAATCTGATGAAAATATTTTGTGTGCAGTCATAAAAATGGTTTTCTTATAGGTCTAAATTAAATAATAATCAACGATTCATATATCAATCTATATAACTAAAATTAAAATTTAAATGGAAGCACTTTAAGATGCTTCTACCACTAATTCTAATTCTCCCACAAGGTGTATATATACGTATAAATTAACCTTTCGCATGTATGCGTCTACAGATCACCACCCAACACAATGGGAGAGCCTCTGTCACTTTGCATCAATAAGATTCGAACTGTAGGTGAACTATAAGAGGAAGCCAGCAACAACAAAGTTAGATTCGAACTGTAGGTGAACTTATCAAGAATCATTGATGAAAAACATATATGACATATACGTAAACTTCTATGTCAACGTATATCTTTGCAAATGATCATCTTATAATTAGAAGAAACTGATAATTAAACAAAATACTACTGAACAGCAAACATTAATTAGTAACAATAAATTAAAAGTACTTACTCAACCCTTATTTGCTTCAATTTTTTCCTTCTTGTTGATTTTTGTTGAAGAGTACTCCTGCATGAAAAATCAAATTCCCGGATGCCCGTGGAGCTGCAGCCTATTTTGTCTCAATGCCTGAAGGCAAGCATTATGCATACATAATATGATATATTGGAATGGCTGTAACAAATATTGTTTTAGTTCTTTCAGCTCTCTACTATACGACCCCAAACACACACACACAGATAGCAAATATATTCTTTTCAACCTATTTTATTTAGCACATAAAGAATCTCTTGACTGAAACCAAGTATTGTGTGAAATAAGATATATATATATACACACACACACAAACATAAATAAAATTTGTTAGCCGGTCTATTTATGCCCATTTTTGTTGATAGGCTAGTGGTCATTTTTAAAGAATCGTATAGGCATGGACATGGCTGTAGACATTTTTTTGTGTGCAAATGATAATTGGACATACAGGTGAACATATGCAGCATGTGTCCGCTTTTGTCCAATATGCCGTTAACAATCAATAAAGAAAATAAATTTATCGAGTATTTAATAAATACTTTCTTATACTTATTATAGATCACGTGTACCGCTTTGGATGATTTGCAATTGATTTGCCTAGATTTGCAACTAATTAATATGTATGAAAATCTCATTAATAAGAACAATATGACTATGAAAATCACATTCCTTAATACGATTCTATGAGGTACGTACAGAGAATATTTGAATTAAACAGGTCAAACTGGGTTGTAACAAATTTTATAATTATAAATCAAACAATTTATCAAATGTAAAAAATGTACTTTATTATCAATATTTTATTAAAAACCCATTAAAGTACCCGAATTTTCTTAAAAAAAACAGAATTTTGTGAAAATTTTACATTAAAAAACTTCATACCAACTAAAATGATCCAAAAGTTTAAACCATACCAGATTTAAAATTTAAAGATAGTATACGGTATATTGAATACAACTGGGTGGTACAATATGTTATTTAGAACTATAAATTTCCATGTTTGAGAAAATATTTCATAACTTTATTATTCGCAAATCCATTCGTTAAGCCATTTGTCCATAATGGATAGAGATGAACACTGGTAAAAAATGTCCAAGTAGATATATACGACATGAATATTTTTTAAATTAATGGACATGGCGTTAGACACTTCTACGTTGTCTATATTTGTCTATTACCACCCTATACGTTTTTTTAGTTTGAGAAGGGCATTCATGTCATGATGTTTTATACGATTTTTTTAGTTTGAGAAGGGCATTCATGTCATGATATTTTACAGCTTAAACCCAATACTCTAAAAATAGGTTCCTAAGATTTTCAAGTTCTCACTATATATATATATATATATATATATAGTGAGAGAGAGAGAGAGAGCCACTTACCTGCGCCAAGGCTTTCTTACTGCAAATTCTGATATGGGCTATCCTTATGATCAGACGGCCTAGATCTGATGGGAAAAAAAATCCTCCACCCCCTCTCTTGCCCGCGGTCAGATTTTGGCCATGGTTGG
>JAVDBV010082975.1:0-21442 GCA_032619315.1 Piper longum | reverse complement strand
AATTAAAAGACATATATATATATATATATATATATATATATATATGTCTTTTAATTTAATTAAACGTTGACTTATGATTTTTATTCTCCAACTGCCATATACACACACATGCATATCCAAGGACTAACAGATCCTCGAACCGTTAAAAGGGGTGCCTCAAGAATTTATCGAGTGACTCGGTTCAGTTTGTAACACCACAATTTTGGATCACCTAAGAACCATATCGAAAATATCATGATTGAGTTGATACATGTGTAAAACAGATAGTCTATAAGAATCGATCATAATATAAATCGAAGTAACCCAGTTGGCGTTGAAATAATGGAAGACATCGCTAAATATATGTTAAAAAGACATTAAATATAAGTGGAGTTATCCGATCCTTCAAGAATCGAACGGACGATCACTAAATCCAGAGCCCTCTTTGACTAATATGTGCCCTCTCTCAAGATGCGACTGTCAGTTTTCCCATCTCTCACATCTCACTGAAAAACTCGAGAAAATTATATATAGGGCTTTGGAAAGGATTTATATGATAGGCTCGAAGGCAACTTGCGATAGATCTTGTTTTTCGAAATTAGACTCGAGGGGTTTCATCTTCGATGGTTATTAATCGTGATAATAAAATACGTCTAAATAGGTCGTGTTAAGTAGACCGATAAAATAGCCACTTAACATGTCATATTATCTAAAAATCAAATTAGCAATATAATATAGTGATAAAAACTAAATAGAGTCCTAATGGATCTGTGGATTAAGCTCCAAGCGTGTTATCTCATCTATGACAAGCTCGGACTCCAAAACCTACATTAAAACCCACTAATAAGTAAAATAATAACTTCTCTATATGATGCATGCTCATAGTGTATGCTCGTATTATCAGTACATCCTAATAAGAAATACAATACTAAGCAAACCTACAATTAAAAAATTGGCACACAAATCGAGACATAATAAATAAAATAACTAATAAAAAATAATTAATTAATTAATAGCTACATACACTTATGAATAAATAAATAAATAATAAATATATGAAAATAACAATACCCTAGTTATAAAATAATAATATCATGATATTATATAAATCCTAAACATAAGCAAATATCACGTATACTCATGTTAGTAAACATATCAATAATTAAATAAATAAATACATAATTATTCTCTAAATAAATAAATAGTGAATTTTAATTAATCTTGAACAATGATAACCAATACGAAATATGTAATTAAACACAAATAAATAATAACATACATGTAATGAATAATTAGATAAGTAAATAAATAAATATAATTTAATAAACATAAATAAATATAATACTAATAAGTACATATATCATTAATAATAACAAATAATCATGTAAACAATCATCATATGTGATAAACATATAAATAAATAAATAAATAATAATGAATAAATAAATAAATAAATAAACTTATAACATCCAAAATATACTAAATAATATGAATATGCATCTAAACTAATGTAAAGGTTCTCAAATCATAAAAAATGGATGAAAATGATCTAAACCATACCAAACCGAGTTAACCCAGGAAATCGATCGAGTCGGCTCAACTTAGTCAAGCAACAGTGTTGGGCTGGGTAGCTAGACGCGGACATGGGCTTGGGCACGATCATGGGATTGCTGGGCAGGTGAATAGAGTCAGGTAGGTAGATAGGAACATGGGTATACATGTCCAACAAGGTAGGCAGTGCCAATAGCAGGAAAAAGCCGACGATAGCATGGCTATGGTCACCGTCAATCGAGATCGATAGCCTCGACAATGAGGAACATACTATAAAGGGTGGAATCGATGTCGGGTGTGGCAGCATGGCCGGTGGCAATTGCTTCCACGGCGGTGGTCATAGGTGATTTCAAAATGTCGGCTTCAACAAGATGAAACTATGTGGGTGGTTAGATCGGCTAAAGGTGACTCGTTAGAACTGGAAAATGGCTTAAATGGGTGGCTGAGCCGATGGAAACCAACTACAAAACCACTATCACAAGAGGCGACTGTAGTCGATGGTCGTGAAAGGTATAAGTGGAAAGCTTGTCGCAAGGTAGTCATCAAAGTACCGGTTTGGTGCTCGGGGGTGGTCCAAATACTCGTCGTTAGTGAGCCAAAGTGGCGGCAATACTAGAGTGGAAATCATCTAAAATGTGAGAAAATCTTTTCAAATCGATGGGAGAAAGCTGGGGCTGACATGGATGACTCTGACCTTGCCACGTGGTACGATCTGAATGTTCGACAACTTTGTTGTCTAATGGAGTCTACCTATGGGTATATACAATATGTATATTGACGAAAAAATCGGATCAAGATTATCCAAAATCAAAACTAAGTCTTAAAAGCAACTCTATAGGTTGAAATTGAGGCAATAGAGCTAAATAGGTCTCGAACCTTCAACTCAATCAAGTAAAAGCCTATGACTCAATAAAGATGGGCCTAAAGGGGCACACTTTGATGATCAAAAATCATTATGATGCATGTAAATAAGATATTTTAAAAATCCCCAACAGATGTTAAATGCTACAACGGCTTAGATCTAGGCCTAAAACTTTAGCTAACTTAAAAAAATTATATATATACCACGCATATACATTGATAATTCATGCTTTATTGTAGCCTAACTCAAATTATCATCTTTATGTCGGACACACTTAGCCACCATAACATGTTTATACGACTATCTGATCTTATATTTATGGTTTAAAACTAGTCTGACTCAAGTTCGTTAGAACAGACTCGGCTGATCCGAATAAAAAAAAACTATAAATGGGTAAAATTCTAACCCAAAGCTGGGTTTGACACTGATCTTGTGTGATTGGTTATTTTTGTCAAAAAACACACAATTTTTTTTACTTAGCCGTTAATCAACATGACAAAAGCGGTGACAAGGGCAAATGAGTAAAAAAAACTCATAGACTAGCCTTAATTTATTTTAATTTATAATTTTTTAATAATAATATGATATACGATTTTACAACTTTATATGTTGTAAGACCTAATATAGCTATTAAATGTATTCGATGATAATTATAAAAAAATTCATTAATTAACAAATGCTAATACTTATGCACCCATCTCAATTCTGATCGGGTCTTACCACAGATAAAGGCGATGAGACTTTATGGCCGATTATAATTCAAATATTCTACTATGATCTTGCATATGTGTTAATTTGATGCTATTGTTAATTAAATAAAGTATAAAAAGAAAGATGAATAGGATAAAAGTTTACTTATATTATACATTTACTCGTGATGCATAAGGCACTAGACTTCCGCATGTAACGAGTAACACGAATTAATTTATTTGGGAAATCAAAAGTTGTATTTCGATCATAACTAAGAAATTCAACCACTTAAAATACCAAATAAATCATATTCAATCTCTTTACAATCGGACATTTATGAGATATTAAATCACTATAAAATTTATTTTTAATATAAGTTATAATAGTGCGATATATTTACTTAACATTATTCGGAAAGACATTATTTCTTGTACTTCAAAGAGTCACGCGAAAAACTCGAGTTGTTTTTATATAACTAATAAATATCATAACTGCGAAGGTTTAAAATGCAGGAATATGAGTGCTGGACGCGGAGTTTAGAATTAAGAAAAAAACATAATCCTTAATAGTGATTAAGGACGTTTATTAAGGCGTGTAATCCTAAATCCGACCCCGGCCCGGCCCGGCTCTACCAACCCCAAAAATACAAAAACCAGACCCGGTTCCGAGTTTCCCTTGCCCATCCCCGGATGGAGAATAGAAGAGGAAAACCGAAGAGTAATTAATAAGAAGGCGGCCGAGCTCCAGCCTCGAACCCCACCACCGCCGGCCTCCTCCAGCCCCACCTCCGCCGTTCGTCTTCCCCCCCAGCCTCTCTTCGCCGGCAGTCTTCTTCCCCATTCGCCCGATTCCGAGCCTCCTCGATCCACCGCAAAGTCGGCCCCTTTGCGCTCTCCGGTGAGCTCCCCCCTTCCCCCCAATTCTCCTCCCGTCTTTCGAGCTAGGGTTGCATTGTTCTGGCGTCTCGTGTTGGGAATTGGGACGAATTGGTTTGGTTTGTTGCCGCTTCTTGACGGGTTCTGACGGCGGTTTGTTGTTTGTTTTAGGGTTTCGGATTGCGCCAGTTGTGGCGGATCGGGGGGAGGGAGGGTCGCGGCAGCATGAGCATCGAGAGCCCCGGGGGAGGGTAAGGGTTTGCGCCGGCGGGGTTTTGGGTTTGGTTGGTGGTGGCTTCGGTTTCTCTTCCATGGGCGATGGGGGAGTCGCTTGCGCACCTTCGCAGCATGTCATGGAAATGTTGGCGATTTCGGACGGGTTTTGCGGAGGCGGCAATTGCGGGTTCGGCTCCAAGGAGAACCAATTGGCGGCAGGGTCGTTGCGGGAGAGGAAGATGGGTGTAGACGGCGGGGAGGGCGACGCTGCTCCCAGGAGGTCTCTCAAGAGCGAGGTCGAGAAGGTGGACGTGGCCTCCTCCTGCAGGTCGAGGCAGCGCCAGGTCGAGAAGGGCGAGGTTGCCCTGCCGGAGGAGCAGTCACCGAGCGGCGAGATTGAGAAGGGGGAGATTTTGCCGGAGAATGGCGAGGTCGTTAAGGGGAGGTGGAGGAAGGGGGAGTTAGAGAACGGCGAGTTCGTCCCCGAAAACTGGCGGCAAGAGGAGGATGCGAAGGGCCGTAATTTGCACCGAGTGAGTATGAACGAGCTCGAGAATGGGGAGTTCGTTCCTGATAGGTGGAGAAGAATTAGCGAAGTGGAGAGGACGAAGCACCTTCAAGGCGAAGAAGCTAGAGACGGCTTCCTGTCGGAGAAAGTTCAGAGCTGGGAGCTGGAGAAGGGAGATATGGCACCAGAGAGCTGCGGTGCAAATGATTACGCTTCTAGTCGCAGAAACCAGTCTTCTTCTTCCTCCAAGAGGGGAGCTCGTGAATTGTCTGCCAGCAGAAGGAAGAGGTCCTCTTCTAGGTGGGATTCCTCCATCGAAAAGGAGCTCTCCAAGAGTGGCAGCTCAAAGGGAGATGAGAAGTTGGAGCCGGCCAAGAGCGACTCCAATCGCAAGTACCACGGTGAATACAAACATCCATCTGGTTCGAAATGTCGGAGGCTGTCAGTTGATGGCCATTCTTCTAGCCATTCAGAGAAGCCGCATTCACGTTTATCAGTGGAGAGGCCGTATAAGCATTCTTCTTCATCAACCAAAGTTCCCTCATCTAGCAGGTGTGAGTCTCCCAGGCATCACGATTCGTCGTCTTCAAAGGGAACCCACGATAAACATGGGATGAGCCCAGCTTATTCTGAACGAGAGCGGTCTCCCCATGATCGAGCTAGAAAAGCTGAGCATAGAGATCGCAGCAGCCGAAGCCACCATGATCGCGGCAGCCCAGGACATTCCTTGCGGTCCCCACTTGATCGGTTTGGGCGTCACCATCGTCATGGCAGAAGTCCTGTTCACTTAGAGCGATCTCCTCTTGATAGAAATCGGGACTACAGGGAGCGTACTCCCAAGCGGATTCCAGCTGATTCAGGACGTGATTTGGGACGTTTGAGGAGTAATGGGAAGACTAAGGGAAGCAGTGAAGGGCTAGAAAAGCAGCACAACCGCTCTGACGAAAAGACAGGGGTGAGGGATAGCAATGGCAGTGGGAGAGACTCACATAAAAGTTTCACTTCTAGACACACTCGTAAGAATAACGACTCTTCTGAGAAGTGCAACGAAAATCAATCGCTCGGGGATAAGGATGCTCAAAATGATGTTTCTGTTTGTGCTGATGATCCTTCAACCAAGGTGGCTGAGGATCACGAGGAGCCGCCTTCTATGGAAGAGGATATGGACATTTGCAACACGCCTCCACATACCCCTGTCACTGTTGACTTAAACATGGGCAAGTGGTTTTATCTTGATTACAATGGCTTGGAACAGGGACCTTCCAAATTGGGTGATCTGAAGCAGTTGGTGGAAGGAGGAATTATTCAATCAGATCACTTGGTGAAGCACTCTGAGAGCGATAGATGGGTGACTGTGGAGAATGCTGCATCGCCTATAATATCAGTTAACTACTCTTCTATTGTTTCTGACTCCGTGACACAACTTGTAACTCCTCCTGAAGCTCCTGGAAACCTTTTACTTGACTCGGGAAATTTCCAAAATCATCTTAGCCAGTATGAAGATAATTCGACTGTACCAGAACATATGGAGGATCTTCACTTTGATGAAAGGATTGAGGCTTTAATGGAAGGGCGTGTACTTGTTCCTGGACAGGAGCTTGTGACTCTTGGAGGTGGTTATACTTTGTAAATTTGTAAATACATCTTTTAACGGAATGCTTGTCCCACAGTTTATATGACTCTCTTTTTTATATTTTTGAATTTTTGTCTATTTTGCAGAGGCTTTGAACCTTACTTTTGAGCACGTGGAATGGGAAAAGTGTGGTACTTCGGAAGGTACTTTGTGCTTTATATTCGACAGAGCATTATTTTATCTAGACTTGTTCCCATTGACATGGCTTGTTTGATTTTACTCATTTTGAAATGTTATTAGTTCATTTGAATCATATTGCTGTTTCATTTGAGGACTTAAATATTTCTAGCCATGAAATTGGGGGGAAAAAATTGAGCTTGGGTGTGACTACATTTCCTGACTTATTTCTTACATAACTTTTACTTTTATGTGAAAAAGTTCCAATAATTATTTCCACGTGATACAACTGATAGTATTTACTGAAGAAGATTTACCTAAATTTATTTTTGCTTGCGAATTTGTAAGTCTGGACCAAATTTGAGAAATGTATGGCAGACTTACTTTCCAATATTTGTCTTTCATCAGATCCATACACGTGAACAATGTTGGTGAAAATTTCCTTTTTGAAGTGAGTTGATTTTAGAGCAGACAGGCATAATTTTTTGTGATGGACTTCCTTTTTTGTGTGAAGGAATACATGTGCTTATCTCTGCAACTATTTATCAGATGCATATATGATGCTCAAAATTTATTGATTATTAACTTGTATATTTCAAGTAAATATGTTTTTGCACTTATTATTGATTGACCATATTAGTTGTGTTTATTGACAGATTTCATGTCATCACGGTCATGCTTTCGAGAGTCACTTTTATGTCAAAGAGAGCAAGATTATGGTGGAGGTGCTCTCGTCGTACCAAAAGAAAATTCTGAAACCCGGTTTTATGTAAATTCAGAAAAGGATTTCTCTCTTCCTAACATTGGTTTCTGTGAGTGGTTTACTACTGGTCACTGGACTTGCAAGGGTGGTGATTGGAAAAGAAATGATGAGGTAGTACTAGACAAAGCTTTCAGGAAAAAAGTTATTCTTAATGAAGGCTATCCACTTTGTCAAACATCAAAAACTGGTCATGAGGATCCTCGTCGGCATAGAAAAGAAGATTTGTATGTTTCTCTTCGTGGTAGAAAGCTTGATCTTCCCCTTTGGGCTTTTTCTTCGTCTGAGGAGAATAATGATAGCAATGTAGCAGTCAAATCTTGTCAGATGAAGCCATTAGCTACCAGAGTGAAAGGAACCATGCAACCAGTCGTGAAAATAAATGCATGTGTGGTGAGGGACCGTGGCTCTGCAGTAGGTGATTCACGGAATAAATCCAAGAGTAATGACCGTCAGGCTTCTTTGAAGCCAGTGAAATCATTTTCCTCAAATGCTGATGGTAAAGGATCATCTACTGAAGGTGTTTCTCAATCAAAGAGAATTCTGGAGGAAGAAATTACTCCATGTGGTAATAAGAGCAGAACCTTTATTAATATCCCTAAAGACAAAGTTCGTAAGATGAATGAATTGGAGTTAAGCTTGGGTGATTGGTTCTACCTAGATGGTGCTGGTCATGAGCATGGACCAAAATCATTCTCAGAGCTTCAGGTGTTAGCAGCAAAGGGCACCATTGAAATGAGTAGTAGTGTATTCAGGAAAGTTGATAACTTATGGGTCCCAATTTCTAATGTGGTTTCAACTTCTAGGAGTGCCAGATCTCGAGAAGGAAAGCTGTGCTCTGTTGGGACATCATCAACAAGTTCATTCAACAACATGCATCCTCAATTTGTTGGTTACATGAGGGGTAAACTTCATGAGCTAGTGATGAAATCTTTCAGAAGTAGAGAGTTTGCTGCAGCCATAAATGAGGTTTTAGACCCATGGATTGCTGCTAAGCAACCAAAGAAGGAGATTGACAGACAGTTTGCTTTTAACAACTCCCTTCCAAAAGGTGCATTCTGTGTGTGAATTAATTTGCCTTAAAATGAACTTTAAGATGTGGATTTTTTTGCTCGAGCATGCTTAATGGTAGGTATTCTTATCTTTTTCTCTCATTTATTTTTTTATTCTGAATGCAGATGAGGGTTATGCTCGCTTTGGTAAACGGGCTCGCTTCATGTCAGATGGTTTTGAAGAAACTGTTGATTTTGAGGAAGACCCATTGCTGAGTCAGAAAGATCATACATTTGAGGATTTATTCCCAGAAATTACTCACAATGAAGATAGTGACAGCGGCTCGGATGGCTGGGGCTTACTGAATTGTCGTGTATTAGCTAGGGTTTTTCATTTTCTGAGAACTGATTTCAAGTCACTTGCCTTTTCTGCTGGTACCTGTAGATTTTGGAACAGTGCTGTAAAGACCTACAGGAGTGTGTCTAAGCATGTTGATTTTTCATTTGTTGGTCCGGCCTGTACTGATGCAATCTTCAACACTATATTGGTGGGTTGGATTCTTTTTTCTCTCTCCTAATCTCTTACTATTTCATATTTTGACTATTTAGATTTGACGCTGAGAGCTTTAACCAAAAGCTTCTTCTTTACATTATTTTTTTGATATTTGAAAATTTTGTTTTTGCTAAGGTTTTTCTCCAGTAGTTTATAATTTTTTATTCGTTTAATTAGTATTCATTTTCACTTCCTGTCACAATTTGAGTTTCGGTTTCTTTTTTCCTTTGGATGATGTGGTTGTATTCTTGTAAGTAGTTGATTCTTAAACCTGAGTTTACTTTTGAATGTTGAACTTTGTTGTCAAGTCTAAGTTCAATGTCATTGTTATTGATCAGGCATTAGTTTTCTGGAAGCTTTTCTAGTTTTATTTAAATTAATGACCTGTGACTTTATGGAGGAAATGGATATCTAGCATTTTTCTGGAGATCGATATCACATTGCAGTGCACAAAAGTAATGAATAACAATTTTGAATAAACAAACTCCTGCTTATTACATTAAGTTTCCAATGGGTGAAGACCCTCTGTATTTCCTTGGAAAAATTCTTTTTCCATCCTTTTTTATTTCTAGTAATATCTCACAAGTATGCTTTTTGACTTAATTTTCCCCCCCTTAAATCCTCTTTGCAGCTTGGTTATGATAAATCAAGGGTCAAGTCAATCTCTTTACGGGGATGCTCCAATTTAAATGTTATTGCAGTGGAGGATATTCTCAAATCATTCTCCTCTATAGAATCTATAGACATACGAGAAAGTGACCATTTGGTAGAATTGAGTGCTTCCTATAAGGAAGTGGACTGGATTGGAGGCAGGCACCCTGTGGATACAAATCCAGAAGATTCATACTCTAAAATAAGGAGTCTTAAACAGGTAACTGAGAGAAGCTACATAAACTCGCTGGCGAACTGGGAATATGGCAGTCATATATATGATCCAGCAAATAAAATTAATCCCCTGTCTGATAAAAAATTTTTGGCGGCCAACTCAATTCAGCAAACTCCCTACAACCGTAGAAAGTTGTTTGGTGCCAGAAAGGCTTCGGCAGTTTTGTCAAGAGATGCTCATTTGAGAAGGTGGCTTAGCCAGAAATCTGAGAACAGATACAAGAAAATGGAGGAATATCTGGCTTCATATTTGAAAGACATCATGAAGAAGAATACTTGTGATTTTTTTGTTCCAAAGGTGTTATCCTTTGTTGAAAAACATTGCACTTTTGTTTATTTTTCACTATTTACTTTAGATGATGTTTTTCCTCTATTAGTTGGATGTTTCTTCTTTATTATTCACATACTGTAGTTTTTCACCATTCAGGTGGCTGAAATTGAAGATAAGATGAAGAACGACTATTATACTGGTCATGGTTTGAGTTCTATCAGAGAGGACATAAGCAAAATGTGTCGTGCTGCATTCAGGTAAGTTTACCGCTATTTATGTGTCAGGCCAAATTTGGCAATACCAAGTCTGCTTGTTATTTAAACAAATTTTCTTTTCATGAACAAATACAAGAGCCCTAGAGTTAACCGAACAAAAAACTTTTTTAACTTTTAATACATGATAGGGTGTGCAAATGCGTAGAAAGATGGGAGTGATTGTTTTTAACATGAGGATATAAAAGTTAAAGGAAACTATAATTACGTTACACATCAAAACTCATTTGAAGATTGGTCAAACTGTCAAAGCACATTTGACAATGTATTTCTTTGTTACTTTAATGTCATAATATGTGTTCGTAATGATCTTGTTTCTGTGAGTTCAACACTAATATGGTCTCCAATTTTGTGTTTGCTTTTGTTGATTTTAGTTCTGATGCTATTTTCTTATATCATATAGAACAAAAAACCATGGTGACAAGGGGGAAATGAATCGAATGATAATGCTTTTCATTAAACTGATCCGGAGTCTGGATAATCCTCCAAGGATATCTTCTTCTCGTCCAAGGGATGAAGTGGAGGGGGTTTATGGTCCAGCAGCCTCCACATGTAAGAAGAAACTTGGGAAGGCAACTAGTGAAAAGAAAGGGTTGAGAAGTAATGGCTCGATTTATGGTGATGGTAGCACCGAAAATGGCGAGCGTGCTTCAGACCGTGAAATTAAAAGGCGTCTAAATAAATTGAACAGGAGAACTTTGGATTCTGAGAGTGAAACTTCTGATGATCTGGACCTCTCCGAGGAAGATAGTAATGGGGCTGATGGAGATGGCACCAATTCAGATACTGAGAGTGATATAGACTTCCATTCTGTAGGTGTAAATGAAGATGCTGGTGAAGGATTTTCTTTTGTGGTAGATGGTCCAATGGATTCCATGGCAGATGAACGCGAATGGGGAGCACGCATGACCAAAGCTAGTCTTGTCCCACCCGTTACTCGCAAATATGAGGTCATTGATAAATATGTCATAACTGCAGATGCAGACGAGGTGCAACGGAAAATGAAGGTTTCTTTACCTGATGATTATGCTGATAGATTAAAGGCCCAAAAAGACAGTGATGAGCCAGATCCCGACTTTGTTGAAGTGAAAGAATACAAACCTCGAAAGAAGCTTGGAGACGAAGTTTTGGAGCAGGAAGTTTATGGAATCGATCCGTACACGCATAACCTTCTTCTTGATTCTGTACCAGAAGAAATGCCCGATTGGACATTTTCAGAGAAGCATATGTTCATTGAGGAGTTGGTTTTACGTGTATTGAATAAGCAAGTAAGGCACTTTACTGACATAGGAAACACACCTATGACTTACCCATTGCGGCCTGTTCTTGAAGAAATTCAGACAACGGCCGAGGATGATGGTAATAAGCGGATCATGAAATTGTGCCAGATCATTTTAAAAGCAATACGGAGTCGGCCAGAAGACCACTATGTGGCTTATAGAAAAGTAAGCATTATTACTTATGAAGTCAACTTATTTCTGTTTTCTTAGTTTTGATTGTGGGGTTGGCTTTTGTGTTAACAGTCCCTTATGTGTATGTGTTATTCTAAAATAGGGGCTTGGAGTGGTTTGTGATAAAGAAGGCGGCTTCAAGGAAGATGATTTTGTTGTGGAATTTTTGGGTGAGGTATGGAAATATATCTTCTGTGTCTATCTCACCTTCTACATGTATCCTGCAGTTTGTAGCTAAGTGATAACGATTATGTGGCACTTATTTTGTCAGGTTTACCCCACTTGGAGGTGGTTTGAAAAGCAAGATGGAATCCGCTCTCTGCAAAAGAACAAAAAAGATCCGGCCCCTGAATTTTACAATATATACTTGGAAAGGCCAAAGGTAATTTATCTTTGTCTTACTTCCCTTATCGTGCTTTGGTGATTATCATTTCAATTCTTTTCAGGATAACTTATTTGAAATGTTGTTTTCACCAGGGTGATAAAGATGGGTATGATTTAGTTGTTGTTGATGCAATGCACAAGGCAAATTATGCAAGCAGAATATGTCATTCGTGTAAACCTAACTGTGAAGCAAAGTAGGTTTTCAAATTTTACTTTTTTTGGTATTGTCATCTTTTTGTGTTTTGTTGCTAATTGATCACCTGTCTACAGAGTCACTGCAGTAAATGGTCAGTACCAGATTGGAATCTATGCTATACGTCCTATTGCTTTCGGTGAAGAAATAACTTTTGATTATAATTCGGTGACCGAGGTTTGCTTTTCTATTACAGTTAGTATTATTTTTTCGCTGTTGTTATGTTGAGTCTTTAGTATAATATTTCTGTTGGGTTACTACTATTGTTGCTGCAGAGCAAGGAAGAATATGAAGCTTCTGTTTGTCTTTGTGGAAGTCAAGTCTGCAGGGGCAGCTATTTGAACCTGACCGGAGATGGGGCTTTCCAGAAGGTATCAAATGATTAGTCATGAACTATGCCTTCTAAGATGAAAAATGGCTTGGCTTGAGGGCACATTAATGCCCAGAAAGCTCACGTGTTAGTTGAAAATACTATTTGCTGAAATATTATTCTGTTGCTTCAGGTGATGAAAGAATGTCATGGAATTCTTGACCGCCACCAACTGATGTTGGAGGCATGTGAATTAAATTATGTAACAGAAGATGATTACTTGGATTTAGGGCGGGCCAGTTTAGGCAGTTGCTTGCTTTCTGGATTACCGGATTGGGTAATTGCTTATTCAGCGCGGATGGTATGCATTTTTCCCTTCTTTCTTCCTCCATTAATGTGTGGTAGTCATTTCTTGACTGACAATATTGTTTTTACTATTCATAAAGGTGCGGTTCATTAATTTTGAAAGAACAAAGCTGCCTGATGAGATTTTGGCTTACAATTTGGAAGAGAAAAGGAAATTGTACTTGGATGTATCCCTTGAGGTTGAAACGAATGAAGCTGAGATTCAGGTTACAGATATGCTCTCTCTGTCCATTCTTCCTTTCATATATCCTTTTGATTGCTTAACAGATTGTGATAGTGTCAGGTTTCAATTCTGGAGTTTCTGTCTGTCTTCTTTATTTCCACCTCTTCCTTTTCTTAATGTTTATTTGACTGGTAAACAGGCCGAGGGTGTGTATAATCAGAGGCTTCAAAATTTGGCCATTACCCTTGATAAGGTATTAAGCTCAGCTTTTGCATTTTGCCGTGATTTCTTGAAGTATTGCGCTATGTCTAGGTTATATAACTAGTTGCCAATGGCTGACGTAGTGCAGGTCAGATATGTTTTGAGATCTGTCTATGGAGATGCAAGAAAAGCACCTCCACCTCTGGAAAAGCTTTCTCCTGAATCGTTAGTATCTGCTCTCTGGAAAGGGTCAGGTTCATTGGTAGATGAATTGCTACAATGCATGACTCCTCATATGGAGGAAGAAATACTGAATGAACTCAAGTCAAAAATTGATGCTCATGACCCATCCGGTTCTTCTGATATTCAGAAAGAACTTCAGAAATCATTGCTGTGGTCAGCACTTAACTATTTCCATTTTTGCATTACGTGTGTGAATGGCTGTTTCTCTTAACAAACGCTTTCTATTTTACCTTTCGGGCAGGCTAAGGGATGAGGTTCGAAATCTTCCATGTTCACCTAAGTGCCGTCATGATGCTGCAGCTGATTTAATCCATGCGTATGCATATACAAAATGTTTTTTCAGAGTCAGGGTGAGTTCTTACCATCCGAGTCTCTGACTAAAGTGTTGTACAACTCAAATGTGTTTCCATAATGTTGAATGGTTATTTGTGCAGGGACATGGGCAAGTTACATCAGAGCCTGTTTACATCAGTCCTTTAGATTTGGGACCCAAATATGCTGATAAAATGAGCTCAAGCGGTCAGGAGTATCTGAAAACATATAGTGAGAACTATTGTCTTGGCCAGTTGATATACTGGCATAATCAAACCAATCCAGACCCAGATTGTCGGTTGACAAGAGCGAGACAAGGTTGTTTGTTATTACCCGATATCTCTTCGTTCTACTTGAAGTCTCAGAAGCCATCACCACAACGTGTTTATGGACGTAGAACAGTCAAGTTTATGCTCTCAAGGATGGTTAGAAGCTGTTTAACTTTTTCCATTAGAAGTTCTACTTTTTTTTTTCCTTATGGCTCATGGTCTCAGTAATGCTGTTTTTTGCAATCTTATTCTTGTCAGGAGAAACAGCCGCAACGTACCTGGCCGAAAAACAGGATATGGCAGTTCAAAAGTGATCCAAAGATATTTGGCAGTCCAATGCTGGATGCAGTGATCTCTAAATCAAAATTAGACAAGGAGATGGTGCAGTGGTTGAGGAGCAGGACATCCATGTATCAGGCAACGTGGGATCGATGATGAGGGATTCATCCATCTTGCGTTTGCTTTGGAATGATTAGTATCAGCAACCCTTTGGTCCTAGGGAGCTCTTACTCGTTTCAAAACCGCTTGCCGTTTTTCTCGATTCGTCTGTACAGGTTTTGTAAGTATATTCATTAGAAAGAGTAGGTCTCTTTTGTCTCCCACATTGGTTAAAGTTAGGGTGCGTAGAGTTGCTATTCTTATTCTTTTTAACTTCTCTTTGATCTCATCATTCCATGTATCTGATTAGGTAGTTCGCATTTACTTCCATAACGGGGTGTCAATGTTCGATGGGAAAGATGTCTCCCTGTTTCCAGGAATGATTTTGTAATCTAATATCTGTAATTTTTATGAGCTCATCTGATGAAAAAAAAATAATCCTTTTTCTACTAACAAAATTCTTTGGTTGCATCTCGTGTTCTTAGTGTGGAGCTTCTTCATTTAGTCGCTGCTTAGCTTTTTACATTGGTATTCTTTGAAATCCAACCAGCTTGAAAGCTTATCTATTATGAGAAATTGTTGAATAGGTTACAATATCGCTCAGGACGGTGAAGCTTTGCTGATGTTAGACTTAAGCCGGCTACTGCTAGTCTCATCATCTTCCACGCAGTTCGCCTTCCGCCTTCATCTTCCTTGATGCCGGCGATGGTCTCATTGACGTGCGATTTCGTGGTCTCTGGCATGTAGGAACCCAGCAACTATCTGGTGAAATCACATGCTCCGAACACTGCAAAAGGTAGCCCCCACCGATAATGAATTGCATTCTTGTCACAGGTTGGCATTGCATTGTCTAAAGCAAAGACCAAACTCCTCCGGGAACTTCTTCCCATTAGTCTTGGCAAGGGAGTGGATGAGCCGGAGAGCTTTGAATGCCGTCCCACGAATGAGGTACCACCTGGGTGGCTCGTAGATGAATGTGACGGGGAAGACGAGGAAGAGGAAGGTGTTAGTAATTGGCGTAAATTTAGTTGCTGTTCATCTAAGTGCCTATTAATATTTATCATAAATTGTTTCTCTAAAAAAAACTCACGTCTTCTCATGTACGTGCACTACATACAATACCATTAGCGACTCAAATTCAATTTAATATTATCTAATGTATATAAGAATTTTTTTAAATTTAGATCCGAACTTGATATGTACCTAGTTCAAAAAGCCCTGGCCAAATTGATAATATTTGCGTGCACACACACATATGCACACCTACCAAATTATATGAAAAAAAATAAAAATTAAAAATAAAAGTTAGATATTTTTTGAGTTCGGGTCCTTGTAAGGATAGGTCTTTTGAAACCCGGGGTTTGATATGAAACAGGTAATAAGACTCGAACCTCTAGACCAAAACCTAATATGATTAGACCCATTGGGTAGTTGATTAGGAAAATGTACCCATCGTATATAAATGTATCAACATACAAGATGATGGGAAAACCTAATATGATTAGACCCATAAATATCTAAGATCTTAGTTGGTGTGTTTGTGATTTATATTTTAATAAGATGACTGATGAGAAGTATATTAAGATGATATCTCTTAAGGGGCCGAGTAATTAATATTATTGAAAAAAATAATTAATCATTTATATTCCAAGGATTTATATAATCCTATCACCTGTCAGAAACTAGTAGACGTGACTAATAAAGACTAGAATAAAATGGATAGGAAGGCTATAGTCTGTTTGAGACAATAGGTAGATGAAGTTGTGTATCATTATTTTTCTGAATTGATATCCACAAAAACAATATGGGATAAACTCCAAGAAGTTTATAAGAGGAATACTACTGGTAATAAGACCTTTTTTATAAGAAAATTAGTGAACTTGATATATAAGGATGAAAGTGATATAAGTGAGCATCTCAATGGATAAACTCCAAGAAGTTTATAAGAGGAATACTTCTGGTAATAAGACCTTTTTTATAAGAAAATTAGTGAACTTGATATATAAGGATGAAAGTGATATAAGTGAGCATCTCAATGGATAAACTCCAAGAAGTTTATAAGAGGAATACTTCTGGTAATAAGACCTTTTTTATAAGAAAATTAGTGAACTTGATATATAAGGATGAAAGTGATATAAGTGAGCATCTCAATGGATAAACTCCAAGAAGTTTATAAGAGGAATACTTCTGGTAATAAGACCTTTTTTATAAGAAAATTAGTGAACTTGATATATAAGGATGAAAGTGATATAAGTGAGCATCTTAATGAGATGAAGAATATTATTACTCAATTTCTCGGGATGAAGATGACTTTAGATGACGAATGATAAAATATCCTCCTCCTCAACACATTGTCAGAAAATTGGAAAACATTAGTGATCTCTTTAAGTAATGCTGCTCCAGATGGAAAACTCACAATGAACATGGTAACAAGCAGTTTACTGAATAAAGAGGTAAGAAGATAATCTCTACCAACTTTAGGGTCCTATGCATTAGTGTCAGAAGTGGCAAAAGATAGATAAAAAAATAGAGACACAAACAGAAGGGATAAAAATCGAGGAAGATCTAAATCCACGAAGAACTTGAAGTATTATTATTGTGACAAAATAGGTCATTCGAAGAAGGATTGTTGGAAGTTCAATAAAGATTTGAAAAATAAGAACAATAAGGATTAAGGAGAAAATAATATTAACACTGTACATAATGACATGGTGATTTTTTCTGATTTTGGAAATGATTGTTTGACTACTGATTATAATGTTGTAGGGTAGTTGATTCAGGAGCATCATTCCATGCAATTCCAAGCAGAAATTTCTTTACTACCTATGAACCATCGAATTTGGGTATAGTGAAGATGTGAAATAGTAATACTTCCAAAATTGTGGGACTTGGCATATTCAAGATTTGAAGATGAGTTTGTTGCCAATTGGAGTGCTTGATGATGAAGGATTTGATTCATAATTTACACAAGGTGTGTGGAAACTTGTGAAAAGTTCACTTGCTGCTAAAGGGAAAGAATATAGTAGTTTGTACAAGACTAAAACGAGTCTAGTTTGAGGGGATGTTAACATCTTCTTATTTGATTCCACTACTGATTTATTGCACAATCGATTGGGACACATGAATGAGATGAGACTACAAACATTGAAGAAGTTTACTCCTTCTGTAAGATCCCTCAATTTAGTCCCACATCTAATACCTACCGGGCTAAGATCTTGTTTATAAGTGGGAATGAACTATAGATCTTTAACTTGGGTTAACCATCTTAAAGAAATGATTAGGCCCATTACGTTACACTTTGGGCCGGGTCGTTACAAATGGTATCAGAGCTAACCTGGTTCCGTATTAGATGGTGGGAATGTTGGCTAGGCTGCCAGTCGCGGACCAAAAGGTTGTGGGCTGTGGCTAGTAACGAGCCAAGTGTAGGGACGTTGGCTAAGCTATCGATCACGGACCAAAAAAGTCGTGGGTTGGGGCTAGTAACTAGCCAAGTGTAGAAATTTCGGGGACGAAATTTCCTAAGGTGAGTGGATTGTGAGATCCCTCAATTTAGTCCCACATTTAATACCTACCGGGCTAAGATTCTGTTTATAAGTGGGAATGGACTATAGATCTTTAACTTGGGTTAACCATCTTAAAGAAATGACTAGGCCTATTACGTTACACTTTGGGCCGGGTCGTTACACCTTCCCAAGGTCAAAGACATCATAATTTATCCTTGTGATCATTGTTTAGTCAAGAAACAACGTAAAACATCATTTGCAAATAAGTGTGGAAGAATACTAGAAGTTTTTGAATTAGTACACAGTGATGTGCGTGGGCCTATGGAGGTAAAAATAAAAGTGATGTTTTTTTGTCACTTTTATTGATGATTTTTCTAGGAAGGTATGAGCTTATGACATGAAAAATAAAAGTGATGTTTTTGGAATCTTTATGAATTTACATGCATTGGTTACAAACTTTTGTGTGTAGCATCTTTAGAACCGTGGAATGTATTTTTCTGGGATATGGTGATGATAAGTTTGGATACAAACTTTGGGATTCTAAGAATAGAAAATTGATTCGAAGAAGAGATAGTTATCGGGGAGGATTAAACAGTTGAAGATTTTGACAAGGAAAAAGTTCCTCAAACAAAATCTCAGGAAAGCTTGGAAAAGATAAAAAAGCGTTCAACCTCAATTAGAAGTGAAGAGGCGATTAAGGATGACACAACCCCTAGTGATGATGAAGGTGAGGATGTCGTGTTTGATGATATTTCTGATGAGCTTATTAATGATATTGGACAGGAACATGCAGATTCTGATCAAGGGCAGCCAACTAATATGAAGAGATCAACCTGTTACCAGTTCCATTAACAAAATATCCATCATCAGAATATGTGAAAATCACTAAATGTGGAGGAGAACCAAAAAATTTCAGTGAGATAAAAACTCATGTAGAAAAGGAGAAGTTGAAGGTAATGCAAGATAAGGTGAAATTTTTGCATGACAATAACACCTATGAGTTAGTAAATTTTCTATAGGGGGAGAGAGTATTAAAGAATCAATAGGTCTATATGATCAAATATGAAGAAAATAACACACAAGCAAGGTATAAGATAAGCTTGGTGGTGAAGGGCTTTAGACAGAAGAAAAGTATTAATTCCGATGAAATTTTTTCTCATGTTGTTAAAATGTCTTCTATTAAAATTATTCTAGCTATAGCTGCAAGTTTGGAATTAGAAGTTAAACAGTCAAATGTGAAGATGACATTTCTTCATAGTGATTTTGAGGAGACTATATACATAGAGCAATCAGAGAGTTTTAAAGTCAGAGGAAAGGAACAGATTGTGTGCAGATTGAAAAAGAGTTTGTATACTTTAAAGCAAACTCCTATACAGTGGTACAAAAAGTTTGATTCTTGTATAGAAAAGAATGAGTACAAGAAGTCTATTTCTGATCACCATGTATTTGTCAAGTGGTTTGATAATGATGAATTTATTATTCTGATAGTTTATGTGGATGACATGTTGATTCTAAGACATGATGGAACCAAGATTGCAAGTTTAAAGACGAACTTGAATAAATCCTTCGCAATGAAGGATTTGAGATCGACAAAGCAAATTTTAGGTATGTCCATTCGGCGTGACAGGAGAGTTAGAATGCTTTGGGTGTTACAGGTAAAGTACAGAGAAAAGGTACTTAAAAAATTCAATATGAAAGATACATAGTTGGTTGGAGTTCTACTTGGGGGTCACTTCAAGTTGAAGAAAAGTGATTTAAGTAAAATAGGGATGAAGAAAATGACAAATGTTCCTTATGATTCTGCAATTGATAATTTGATGTATGTTATTGTTTGTACAAGGGTAGGTATAATATATGCAGTTGGAACAGTTAATAAACATTTAGCAAATAAGAACAAAGAACATTGACAAGTAGTTAAATGAATAATGAGGTACTTGAGAGGTATATCCAAAATGTGTTTGTGTTTTGAAAGTGATAAACCTTTATTGGTTGGGGATGTGTCTTGGTAGTCTAGGTTGCAAAAATGTGTTGCACTATACACAACTAAAGCTGAATTTGTTATTACTACATAAGCTTGCAAGGCAATACTATGGACAAAGAGATTTTTGAATGAAATTAGTATTAAACATGAGAGATACATTGTACAATGTGATAGCCATGTTGCAATTCACCTGATTAAGAATTCAAGTTTTCAATCAAGGAGTAAACACATTGATGTAATATATCATTGGATAAGAAATGTGGTGGAAAGTAAATTTTTTGAGCTAATAAAAATTCATACTAAAAGGAATGTTGCAAACATGATGATTAAAATTGTGTCAAAGGAGAAACATGTTTACTGTAAGAATGGAGAAGACATGAATAGAGCTTCTCATGCTGGCTAAAGGTATTTAATGGAATGGGGAAGGGGAAGTTTGTTGGGTTGTCCCTCCTCCGTAAAGACATGAACTTACAACCCCATTTTGGTCAAAAACCAAGATTTTGTAGATTTGCTTGTGTGAAAGTGTAACACCCCAAATCCGGTTCACGCTCGTGAACCGAACCAGCATTTTACGACCCCGATTAGGTCCGCTAACCCGAACCCAACTTGTACGGATCCAATCTTGGCGTCTTAAAATGAACATATAACTTGTCATACATGCATGAATGCGTAAAACCCTAGCAGGATACTACATGGATGACTTAGCAATCAATCACACACCAATACAGTTACGATAAGGTTAATGAAAATTCTAAAATATAACAAACGAAGTTTCCCCTAAAAATGCAATTAGAGGCCACCCTGTCACATCAACATATACAACTATATAACTATAAATCAACAACTTTATTCACACCTAATTCTAATCTACTATAAGCATCTTTTTCTGAATCTTGGGTCTCAGCCCACCTATGCCCTCTATTCATTATTCACATCATGACATCACGCCTTAGCAGTTCATCACATCATCATGCTTTTCATTACCTCACATCAGTTCGAATATAATAAAAGCATAAATAGAATATTAAACATTCAGTCACCCAAATATATGTGTGTGTGCAAAAGACCTCATTGCTCATACGTCTAGGCTGGCACGTCCACCTCATACTCGTCACATACATATAGTACAAAAACTATCAGTAATGGGCGTTACTGGTCCAGAATATAACTAATAACAAACTGGTATGAAAGCAAACTCTCGTATAAAAGAAAACATCATATACTCCTCGTGAACTCTCTAAAGGGCATCTACTGAGGAGCCACTGGGCTGCAGACCCGGTAGCGTCTCGAACTGACTGAACTGCTGCTGCTGTTGCCGCACTCGGCATTTCATACTTCATTTTCTGGTCTCAAATCCTAAGCCCTCTCCTTACCTCCATATTTCTCCTGGCCTTGAGCACAAAGACCGAGTACTCTCAGGCAGTCGCCTTCAGTACCCTTTGAACTACAAGTCATGACATGCGCCGTACTAAACAGTACCCGTAAACCTCCACGTTATCCGCGTTTGAGTTCCTCACACCCGGA
>JAVDBV010082973.1:0-13395 GCA_032619315.1 Piper longum | reverse complement strand
AGCGGCATCGCTCCACCGCATATTAAAATGAACGTAGAAAACTAGTGGAATGTCCTTGACTTGTTTTATCTATTATACTACTTAGTGTTGTAATCACTAACGCGGAATTGCCTCCGCATGTGTGCAGATACAGAATTAGGTGGGAGAAGCCATTGACAACCAGAGCTTGGAGCAAGATAAATATGAGGACTCCCTTTTAATTTTATTTGAGTTATAGATGTGGCTATGGGAAACGGTCCTAGACAGTGGGAACAAAGCTTATACATTGTTGTTAAATTTTTATCATTCAGCAACTTATTAGTTTGTTTAAGTAACACCTGGCCATCTAGGCCCAATTAAATAATTGAAAAATGGCGGGTCGTTACATTAGCAAACTCCAACGCTTTTTTCTAGACAACGGGCTCTAGAAAATGTTGTTCATTTAAAGCTGCCACAAATTTTGCCAATAAGATTGAAGAAATCTCATGTCGATGAAATGTGGTTTTCTCCATGGATTTCCACGAGTAAGATTCTTCCTCCTGAAGCATGCATGTTGCCAACCTCACTTGATGGTGGTAGGACACAGATAGAGCCCTAAAAGCTTTTTTGGTAATGTCTATGCAACTCTCTGCCTTCATTGGATCAGTCCTTCCAACAAATTCTTCAGCTCCATTCTTCCAGAACTTTTCTATGGTATAGCGATCGATCACCATGATCAACAACTGGTGGAAATACTTGTCGTACTACCATTGGCACTCGGTTCGGAAGCTCCCCTCACTCGCCCGTGTCCACTAACCCTGCGCACCTTTGGGCACTCCACTGACCACGCCTGAGGTGAAGCTCTGATATGCTGCTGAGTTTGAAGCTCCATTCCCCGCTACCATTAATGGTAACTACTGAACTATATTTTGAACAACAGAGTTAGTATTTCCTGAAACCTGTGCCAATCCTTGTATGGCCATTAAGATGTGGGCTAATACATTTTCTCTATTCGAACTTGATTGAGTAGATTTGCTTGACCGTCTACGTGTGCCTACCATCTGAAACGTTGAAATTTTCTTCGTTATAGTTCATTAATATGTTTTTTTTTCAATTAGGACTTAGGTTTATTTGCGAATAAATTCGTTAATTAATAACATACAACATTAGGAAAAGATAAATACTACACTTTTCAAAAAGGTACTTGAGTCATAAAGTGAGAGCTAGTGGGAAACTGGAGTCTGATACCACATGTAACGTCCCGCCCTAACCGGCCGAAGATTACTAAAAAATATAAATGATGTAAAAATAACATTGAAGAACATGAATCGTAACATGACAAATAATTCTAGAAATTTATTAATCATAAAATAAATCATGTTTTGATAGAATGTGACGATACATAAAATAAATTAACTACGTGGCATAAAGTCCCACAGCCTCTGACTGTTTCTCGTAGCCGCATTTATAACACAAGAAAATAAATGTAAGTTTGATTTATTATTTATCTGCCAAACGTAGGTTGGTAAAAGAAGCACCTACCACACTCTTCATCCTCAGTTTGAAGCTACTCACATGCAGTCACAAAACATCGTTAGTGAAAAAACTATTAAGCCACATAATTAAGTGAAACAAGTTAATATAATCCTTATTGCTATTTCATAAGATTTTAGTAATTATAAGCATATATTGAGCTCTTATTATGCCGGGAGGGGTGGCCATCCATCCGACTACCATCCCATGCATGCAAATAACGCTACATGGCCCAGGGCCTGTAGTTACCTATAATTGCCATTGACTCACCTTCTCGGTATCAAAAGTGCATAATGAGTTGTGATCCACCAATGTACCCTGTCACCCCCTTTGGCATGGGGGCAGATATTTTATCTTTCAATTAAATCTTAAAAGTGCAGCCCCATGTTGGACTGAGTAACTTCTATGACCCTGGTTGCACTCTGTGCATGGTGGTCGAATTTGGACTCGGGCTGACCAGAGCTGTCAAAAGGGAAAATACAACATTTCAAATAATTATACGGACCTGGATAGTTCATAAGTGAACTTGCAACCACAATTCATGATCATAATCTGATCGAGAATATAAAATTATACATAACTATAATTTTATTCGAGTAGAAATGCATGCAACTAAATGACTTAAATATGTCTTTATTAAAACTTGACAACATAAAGCATAAAACATTTAACAATATTAAACATTAAGTTCCCAACCTTTACAAGAAGTCTAGCTAGGTAATTAATTATTTATGTGACATATCATTTAAATCATACTTTTCCTTTTAAAATTAGTTATTTAAATCACAATTCACACTTAAATAAAATAAATAATTATTAACTTATAACTAAGTATTTAATTACTATTATTAACATATTTTCCTTAGAGACGGTAATTACTTAACCAACGATCTTGTAATTCGGGTTAGGGTTTTACTCGATTTGAGTTTTGCTCTATTCGGGTTAATATCGAGTTGGTACGAACGAGAACGAGCCAAACTAGTTTCAGATTATGAGTATGGGCTCATATGACCGTATGAGCATGTTATAATGGCTGATTATGCCAAACATGCAGATAATAAGATTACTAGTTATTAGTGTATACTTAGCTATACAGATTTGTTTGTATATGTTAGATAGGATTTTAGGCCTAGATTTATACCGTTGCAGCATTTAGTATCCGTTTGGGATTTTTTGGGTACATCATTTGCATGGATCATAGTAATTTTAGATCATTTGATTGTGCCCCTGTGGGCCCATCTTGATTGAGTTTAGGGTTTCGAGGCCCATTTAACCTTATTTCCTTCATTCCCGCCTATAGAGTCAATTTCAGGACTCGAGTCAGTTTCGAGTTCAGACGGTCACGATCCGAACTTTCTATCCATATCTATAGTGCATATACCCATAGGTGGGTCCCACTAGGTAACGAGGCAAGATGACAAAATTATGCCATGTGGCAAGATCTAAGCCGTCCACTCATTTTTATCTTCACCCATTGATTTTCAGAGTTTCATGATTTTGAAATTTTTACGCTGCCACCACATTGACTCACCGCCGGTGAGCCTCCGCCTCGCCCCTGGCCACCGAATTGGTACGACCATGACCACCTCACAGCTGGCTACCTGTTCGTACCCACGATCGCACTGGGCACCACCGCCGTCACCGTCGACAATGACGTTTTCTCAAACGATTTTCTGCCGCCGTCGCCACCCTTTCTTTCTGTTTTCCGGCGCCAGCGAGCCACCACCGCCCGATCCGACCACCCACGCAGCTTCCCCTCACCTAGATCTACATTTTGAAACAACCCACAATGACCACCACTGCCGTGATTGCCGCCGGGAACATCGCCGCACCCGGCGGCGACACCGCTCTCTTTCCGGCCGTTTTTCGGCCAGCCAGTGGCCAAACTCCACCAACCACCACCACCACCAACATGCTCCTCGCCACGTAGGTTGTCAATCCCGACCGACAGCCACACCAGTAGCAGCGCCATTGACATTTTCCGGCGACGGGCATCACCACCCCTGTTCAGCCCGTTTACCCAGTTCGTGGACCGCTTACCAGTGACCGCATCCGCTAGCCTGTGACCGCACTTGCCTGATCATGCCCGAGTCTGCCAACCCGTATCCATGTCTGAGTCCGTCTGTTCTGTCCGGGTCCGCCCAGCCAACCCAACCCATTTTCCAGCCCGGGTTGGTTTAGGCCATTCGGGTTGGTCTCGTTCAGCTCAGTTCGGTACAGTTTAGCTCAGTTTCAGCCTATTTTCCGCCATTTCTCGACAATTTTTGATAATTCGAGAACCCCTAAAATTAGTTTAGATGCATATTCATATGATTTAGCATGATTTAATGTTATGATGAATTTTCTTTAGTTATTATTTTATTTAATTAATTACTATTATTTATTTATTTTTATTTATATGTTTATCATATACGATGAATGTTTACATGATTATTTGTTATTATTAATATTATATTTAGTTATGAATATCAGTCTTATTTTGGTTACTAAATCTTATTATTTAATTAATTTATATATTTATTTATTTATTCGTTATGTGTATCTTGTTATTTATTTATATTTAACTATTTATATGTGAATATCAGTCTAATATTATTATTATTTTTGTTTAATGAATATTAACTATTTATTTATTTATTTATTGAATTACTATTCATTTATTTTTTAATTAATTGATTATTTATGTGCTTACTAACATAAGTATATATGATAATTACTCGTGTTTGCCTCTGTACTTATATAATATAATTATATTATTATTTTATGATTAGTCTATTATTTATCTTCATGATTATGTGTTTATTATTTATCAAATTATCCATGAGTGTAGTTTCTTGTATATTTATTGTTTATTATTTAATATTATTATGTCTCGATTTACATGTTGTATGTTTAGTTGTAGGTTTATTTCGTACAGTCTTTTTATTAGGATGCATTGATGATATGAGCACACACCATGAACATGCATCATGTAAAGACATTAGTTTGTTACTTATCAGTGGATTCTCATGTAGGCTTCGGAGTCCGAGCTCGCCGTAAATGTTCAGATAAGCTTGGAGCTTGGACCACAAGTCCGTAGGACTCTCCTTCTCTGCTTGACTCCTTACGTGTGAGATTTAATCGTGTTTTAAACGCACGACGTCATCGTCTGTGTTTTATTGGATCCGTCCGATGTCGGGACATTTAGCCACTTTTTTGCACTTGTTTAATAAAACTATAAGGATGAGATCCCTTGTTAGTTTTCGAACTTTGGCTCCGAAAATTTATTATACAAGCCTCATCCCTAAGTCTATTATATAAGTACGCGTTGTTTTACGGATTTCACGAATAAGAGAATGAGTGGTACGGAGATATGTATGGACCGTGCTAGTACTCCTTCAAACCATGAGGTAGTGCGGGTCTATGATGGTACTGCATAATACAACGCATTTCCGAAATATGTGGCACTAACTTAATTGTTCGTTTTGCCACTCGAGTACAGTGGCGGGTGATATGGAAAGTGTTAGGGCGTAAGCGCTGTATGTAAATATGATTATGATTATGAGCCGTGCATTTGAGCCGGCATTTGTTAAGTATGTTTGCTTACTGCCCAGAGTGAGGCATTCTTGAAGTTTCATAAGTTTTCGTGGGTAATGGAATACCCATTTGCCAGTTTCTATAAGTTATTTTTCGGACTAGTAACATTCGTTACTGACAGTTTCTATAAGTTTTCTTGCAAATCCTGTATCGACTTGGGTGGGAGGACAGATGAACTCTACACACACTTGAGCTCAACTTAATATTTACTTTCTTGCATTTATTTATATTTTATGTATTTTGATGTTTATTTAATAATGTCTTCCATTCTCATGACACCAAGAGGGTTATTTCGATATATTTGATTAATTGAGTCGTATCGACCAACAGCTTTAAACATGACTCAACTCGATCTCAACATTTCTGATTTGGTTCTTAAGTGAACCGAAATCGAGGTGTTACAGATCTTGATGATTTAGCTTACGATTTTAATATTTAATAACTATAATTATTAATAGCAATTTAGTGAGTACTAGATACTTAATTTATTAAATAAAAGCTTAGGTATACCTATAATAATTTATTTAACTTTTTATTAATCTAAATATTTAACCGGCAATTTATTAAGTCGTTCTATTAAATTATTTAAAATGATCGTATTATCTTAATTCAATCATACTACTTAATTAAATTATTTTAAATTGTTCAACTAAATAAAGACTCGAAATTTATTTATTTTCCCTAAACTATTTATATTCAATGCTAATGATCATCACAGTATTATAGTTTAATAGCCCATTTTTCTACCTTAGTAACTTGTTATTAAAATAATCAATTTTATCTACGTAGTATTAAATATAATATTGTAAAGTGAGATCTTTATTTCATTAATTACTTATAATCATTTGATTTAAATAAATAACTATAGTACACTAATTAATTATCAAGAGTTTATTATTTCCGAAATTTAATTACTCATGGCAATTTCGTAAAATAATTAATTAGCTTAGCGACCGTAACCCATAATCATTAGTATAATAATATTAACACAAGTTATGTTATAATGGCAGATATAAGCTTTGCCATTTCTATTTCCATGTAAAGCTTCTAGATATTTTTTTGACAATTTATTATAAGTTAGTCTTATTCTTAGTCGAGCTGGTGTCAAGTCAAGTCTTATTTACGAGTTTACCACTGGAGTGATTTTTCTTCTTCCCTGCCATCTCTTCTCTTGTCCAGATCCTAGCTGCTCAACCTCCATGATGTCACCGCCTCTGGCTGCTGTCGATCAATGCCGCCCAACCCTAACCACCGCGACGCTGGCATCGCCACACCTAGCGACGTCCTCACGCCATCCATACCACCACCGGCAAGCATCGTAGCCCCAATTGGGTGGTTGCCTCGACCCTCTAGCAACCTTCCTCAACCAGATCAGAGCCCATCGCCGCCTAGGACGGCCGGATCTCTTCACCCATCGCTGTTGCCTCTGTTTTGCCATTTGCTACCCTAGGCTGGCATCGGACCCGAGAAGATCGCCCCCAAACTGGACGGTGAAGGGAATAGGGCCATCCTCCCACGTTGGAACGTTCACTCCCAAGTGCTCGAGGCAACCATGCCAGTAGTACCAGCCCCAGCAGCAGCAGCAGCAAGGATTGCCTACACCACTGTGGCAGCCACTCCTCGCCGCACTACCAGCCCAGCCTCAAGGGAAACAGGGGAGAGGCAACCAGCAGCAATTGGCGCAAAGACACCAGGGCCAGAGAGACAGATAGGGCCAAAGGGGTCAAGGTCAAGGTCAAGGTCAAGAGAGGCAGGCCGGCCTTGCTGCCTTGGACATTGGATAGGCACCGACACATGAAGTGGCATAGGATGAGGAATTGACACACGATGAAAGGCTAGAACAGCAAGGTAGTATGCATGCTGCGGGTGTTTAGTAGGCCACTTGGGAGTGTGAGGATGAGGTGCGGCAATGTTTTCCCAAACTCTTCCCTATGAAGGATGATGACTTGAAGTATTAGCACCCGTCCGTGTTTTGGTTGAGTGCTATTGTATGTTTTATGTTGTGTGTTGTGGCATGTTTATGTGTGCGCACCCCTAAGGAAATTCCGGGGTGAAATTTTTCTAAGTGGGGGAGGTTGTAAAACCCGGGCTGCCTGCCTGAAGGTTTTTATAGACAGTTCAGTTATTAACTGAATCAGGTTAGTAGGGTCTAACCTTTCTTGTTATGGTTCATCTATGATATGCTATTAGTTGCCCGGCCTTAGCTGACTTCGGCGATCAGTACGCCTGTTTAGATACGGCACGCCCGACTTTATGATGTTTGGTCCAATTTAATCGTATATAGTTAGATGCTAGGATTGTGTCTCTGACGTGTCTTTTGTGTGCTTACCGTGTGTTTGATAACCTTCCGGACCGTCCTAACCCCTTTTGGGACATGCAGTGCAATTCCCGAAGTGGACCCGATTGCTTTAGGGTAAAAACCCTAAGTTTTTTGATTTGAGATAACCCAACCCATACCACTTTTAGATAACCCAACCCACTTTTAGATAACCCATCCCAACCTATACATCTATAGGTATGGCACCCATACTCCTACTGGTATGGCAGGCATACCCCTTAAGTATGACACCCATACCCTATAGGAATGGCACCCATACTTCTATAAGTATGACACCTATACCTCTAGAGGTATGACAGCCATAACTCTATGATATCACCAAGCCAACCCATACTTCTTTAGGTATGGTACCCATGCCTATGACATCACCAAACCAATCACCCTTCTTCTATAAAATCCACCCCTTCCCTCACCTTTTCACCTTTTCTCCTTCCACCTCTAAACACTTTATTCTACTATCCTTGGCCTCCTTCTTCCTCTTTAGAGCTCCAAGCAACCCCATACACGTTCCTAGAAACTTTGGGTGGTAGGATTTGAGGTTGGATGCCTCAAAAAACCTCCCCTTTGGTCTTCACTCGTTGGCATCAGGTTTGTGCTGCCACTATTGCTCGCTGTTTGGTGTGTATTACTTGTATTATTTCATGTATTTGTTTTATAATATTTTTTTAGTGTATATATGAATGTTAGGAAAATTTTAAGTACTCATTTATTGTATTTTCCCAAGTAAATAAATAAATATGATTTTTATAATGTATGTAGGTCACCGAAATACACCATTTCAGTATAAAAATCATATCTTGCCATTATGATATCCAATTTACACGATTATTATTTTGTTACACTCACAACATATATCTATACAAATTTGTTTGTGTGTTTTTTACCTTCCAGGATATATAATTTGCATTTATGAGGGTGAAATTTGAGGAAAGGTGGCGACTTGGACCATTGTGGTGATATAAGCGCTTATTTCTCCAATTTTTACTCTCGGAAATTGTAGGCTTTGTTGATGCAAAACATGCCATTATTTTCATGTTAATTTCATGAGTTCACGGTAAAATTTTAATCCTATTATAACTACTAAATAATTATGAACATAACCCATAGGTATGATGTGTATTTCCTGTGTGTTTAGGACTGTGAGTAGGATCTATAATTATGTGATATTTTAAGTTATGAATTTTAAACTAATAAAATATTGTAAAATTATATGACACTAAAATAATTGTCTACTTGAAATATATGAATTTTTAGAACGTTGAAAAATCAACTAGATAAGTTGAATAGGTGTTTACTGAGAAAGTGTAAAGATGCTGGGTGAAAATCCTAGTTTTTCACTCCAGTTTGAAATTACCTTAAAATAGGATAACGACGTTGGATTTTAGTAAAACTTGGTCCAGACCTTACCCCATGTTTCAGTATCCCTCTTATTAATTTTGGGTCTATTTGGGTAGGTTTCCAATTTTATTTCTGAATTTCAAATCCTTTAAAGTTCAGATAGCTCAAGAAACAACCCATTCAGTGATCCAAATTGTAAAATATACTTAGGCCCACTAACCCAAATCTTAGTGGGATGAAAATTAGTGTGTTAGCTAACTAGACCCACTGACCCAAACCCATTTGGAGACGTTTAGCCCATGAACCAACAGTTACAAAATTGGTGCGTAGCCCAGAAACACTATTCCAGCACCATGGGGCCGAATTTAATAGCTGTCATCACCCTTGATTACCCCATGGGCCAGCCATGGTGGAATTTATGAATGAACGTTAGAGTGTAAGGGACAACTCGTATAAATTTCAACCCATTTGGACATTTTTGGGCCTGTCCGAAAAATCGTATGGTATGCCTATTCGATTAAAATCTATAGAATTGATTAAATCTCACTCTGTGAACATGAAATGAAAACCTTATGTAAGTTACCTAATAAGGTTTAACACTTCACTTATGACCTAATTAAAAGATTTAAGTGTTAACACTTCACTTATGAGGATGTTTTTTCTTGTTTTGCGTGCCGATGTGACCCTATTGTTATTCGGTTCCATCTCCTTGCTAGGTATCATGGGTGAGCTCACCGAGTAGACTATAGAGCTCAACTCACACAGGACTATAGGACTCACCTCTACTTGACTCCTTGCGTGTCGAGTTTAACCATGTTTAGACGTAAGATGACATTGGTGGTGTTTTATCTGATGCCTCCGATGTCGTGCCATTTAGTTGTGTTTTCTACACATGTTTAATTAAACTACAAGGATGAGACCCGTTGTTGGTTTTCGAAATGAAACTCCAGAAATATATGATATAAGCCTCTTCCCAAGCCTAATACATAAGTACGCGCAATTTTATGGATTTCACGAAAAAGAGTGTGAGCGGTATGGAGATAGGTATGGACCGTACTAGTACTCCTTTAAACCTTGAGGTAGTGCAGTGTGTGAGGATATTGTATAACGTAGCACATTTCTAGAATTTGTGGTACTAACTTAACTGTTCGTTTTGCCACTCGAGTACCATGGCGGGTGATATGGAAGGTGTGAGGGTGTAAGCGTTGTATGTATGTATGAATATGATTATGAGCCATGCATGCGAGCCGGCAATTGCTTAAGTATGTTTGCTTATCGCCCAGTGTGAGGCATTCTTGAAGTTTCATAAGTTTTAGTGGGAAATGGAGTACCTATTTGCCAGCTTGCTATTTTACCAGTATTTATTCGGACTGGTAATCAAATTTATTTGATTACTGATGTTGTTTTCTACTATATGTAGGTGAGGTTCCCTGGTGTTGGCCAGCCTAGTTGCATGGATCAAATGACACAGTGGTGGTGGTGGTAGGGGCCCTATGTTATGTTGTTTGCTTTAAGCATTATTTTGTGTATGACTATATGACGGGCATATGCCCTAACTATGTGAACCTTGCATGATTCAAATGCATGCTATGATGGTTCTGCCATCATGTTTTATCTTTATATTATTGTATTTTGTTGTGGAGTTATAATACTTTGGGTCAAGGCTAACCATCGTCTACTAGGTATATAAGCCCCAGAGTCCTTAAAATGTCGAGGAGCTAAGCCAAGTACGCGAAACGTATTTGGCTGCAGCTGTTTGTGTATTAGAGTAATGTGGGTGGAGAAGCATCTGGTTCACACCACTTGAAGACCCACGTGAAGTCTGGGTATTTGGGTTTGATGGCTTGATACTCGACGATGCTATGCAATTCTCTTGCACTTTAATTATTGTTCGCATAGGGTATGTGTGACAGGTAACCATGACCCTTGTTTAAATAGTCACATCATCTTCATGTAACTAATAAGAAAACCTAAGCCAATCACTTGAACTAAATAGTAAGAATATGATACACGCAACAACATGCAACCTTAAAATTGTAGCGGGGATATGCTTCTTCTACAGTTGGGAGTTATCATCACATTTTTTTAAGTTACCGTTCGTAGTCGTAGGGGTGGTTCTACCTCTTTTACAACTATGGGTGTTCATATAGGAATCTATTAAGTCTATGACTCACCTTCATAGTACAAACTCTGCACCCATTCTATGAAAACCAAACCTGGTGTCCGTCTTAAGCCTCCTTGGAGGGTTCAGATCCGCTTCCATAAAGTTGTATGGAATAGCCCAACGAGTAGCTTCTAAATTATAATATCACAATTCGGTCCACCCTTTCGGGCCGAATTAGGGTGTTACAACTTCTGCTGAACTAGATCCCCCATTGAAGCTGATTGATGGAGAATCATTGGCGGCTTTCCATCCTTCACAGCTTGCATTACAGCTCTGGCTGTGTTGGAGAAGAGATGATGCAATGGATTGCAGAGGAAAGCCACCGCCTTTACCCGTTCCTTGAACTCCAACCCACCAACTAGTACAGATCCATCCACCCATGAGAACAAGGGACAGGGCAAGCCAACCCTTCGACCAGGCATCCAGAAGGACTGTCGGGGGATGCAGGAAGGGATCCCTGGCGAAGCTTCCCCTGCTATTTTCCATCCTATTGTACTTGTGAACTTGTCGACCATGGATGAATCTTAGTCGACTAATTTAGTTTGGTTTTATTGTTGATTAAAAACTTTAAGTTCCGATGATTATAAAAAATTATTATCAATTAAGATTCATGTAATTTTAATAACAATTCAAAACATTATAATCAACTGTTATTAAAACAGATCATGATATTTACAAACAAACAACAAAATAAATGAACAGTGATAGCTAAAATGAACTCTATGTGCATTCACATGGAAGAAAGGGAAAAAAAAGGAAGATAGGGAGGATACCAAAAGAAGGAGGCAGACGGCTCCGGTAAGGGAGAGGAGAAGAAGATGAAAAGCAAACAGCTAGGGATGCTGCCCAACTCCCCTAAAATTTTTGTCATAACAAATAAAATTCTCCAACGTTCTATCCCTCCTAGACCGAGTTAAAGATTTTTAAAGAACGTAAAATTTTTTTTCTTTTTTTTTTTTTGCGATCTTTACAAGAAATCTGACTTTGAGTAGGAGAGAATAAGAGGAATAAAATGAAAATGAATATAGTCAATACCCTAGTGAGCACAATGACGAGATAAAGAAAATTCCTGTCGAGTAATCCATTTGCTTATTTTCCTAAATCCAAATTTGAAGCGAAAGCCCTAGGCCCATTACAACCTAACCAATGCTTCTGATCCTTGCTATCCCAAAATTTAGTTTTGTGGAGAGAACCACATGACATTGGAACTTCTGAAAAGATGATCTATCTATGACGTGAAAAATTTCTAATTTATCTTTACTTGATTGAGAAACAAGTGGGAGAGATAATCATTTGCGCGAAAAGATTACTCATGCTTTCTGCTTGTGTGAGTAAAAATTCTCACCTTTGATTGTTTGTACCATGAGATTGGATTTACTGTAGTTTGTTTTGTATTGCGTGGGATGAGAAAAGTCTATAGATTGGAGGCCTGATAACTTGACGATTGAGTTAGCATTTTAATAGTTTTTACACATCACTTTGAATGCCCAAGCACCACTTTTCCAAACAATTTCAATAGAAAAACAAAAAAATTGAAAAATTGCAAAATAGAGGAAATATAAAAAACATTGTGTTTGAACATAAAAATCAGTATAACTGCTAACATTTTAAGCAATGTGTGCTAAAAAATAGGTGATTTTGATAGAGATGAAAGAAATTCATAATACTTGAGGTGAAGGGAATTTTTTGAAAGTCAGAAAACGATATAGGTGAGATTTGATTAGCATGGCAAGAATAGCCCCTATGCAGAACTCCCGTTTGAGTCCATAAATTATTTGTACCTATAGCTTGTTTTCTAAGAATATTATCCAATTTCATTTACCAATATTAATGATTAATAGTAATATATAATTAATAATTAATAATTAAATATATAATTAATAGTAAATAATAAATAATTTACCAATATTAACTATTCATGAGAAATATTAATATAAATATTAAATTTATTAAGATACGACTAAATACGTGTAAATAATAACATGACAAGAAAATAATTAATAATCAATTAATTAATCAAATAACAGATAAACATGAATAAAAAAAATACTTATGAATAAATATATTATCAATAAAAATATTAGTCACATAATCATTTATCATAATCAACAAATATATAAATAATAAGAAAGTAATAATCACGAATAAATAAATAAATAAAACAATAAATAATAAATAAAAATACTTATAACTTCCAAACATGCTAAACAATGTGAATATGCATCTAAACTAATATAAGGGTTCTTGAATTACCGTAAATTGACGAAAAACGGCTGAAATTGGGGTAAAATGGCTAACCGAGTCAACCCATGCGAGTCGACCGAGTCAACTCTACCGAGTTAATGAACAGTACTAGATGCGGGCACTGGTAAGTGGACGTGGTCGCAGCAGGCTAACGCGAATAGGTAAACGGGGCAGACGGGGGTGGTTGTTGCACATCGCCAGAAAACACCGACAGCAGTGCGGCACGCCAGTCGGGATCGGTGGC
>JAVDBV010082970.1:0-19106 GCA_032619315.1 Piper longum | reverse complement strand
AATTGATGTTTAATTGGATTGATTAATGTTTAATTGGATTGATTTTTTTTAACTTTCAGACGTCAATTAACCCTAATTTAGGATTAATTGATGTTTAATTGATATTTAATTAATGTTTAATTGATGTGTAATGCTAATTAATGTTTTTATACACATAATAATATCAAAATAACATCAATATATGATTTTTATATATTTATGTTATAAATTATCAATATATATTTTTATATAACCGATTGAGACCGATTCCGATTCCGATTCCGATTCCGATTTAGACCGATTCCTAACCGATTCAAAAAAACCGATTTTTGGCCGATTCAGACCGATTCCGATTCCGATTCCGATTCATTGGAAAACCGATTCCAATTCCGATTCTGATTCCTGCAACCATGGCCTATATACAAGTCACCGATTGCCTCCAAATGGGATATGGGATTAACCCAAAAATTCTCCCCTTCACACATCACAACACCCGAATCATCTCCCCCTCACCACATGCGGAGGCAACGTGTCTTGGTGAGGTTCCAGATGACACTAATTCAGGGCCAACTTCGGACCGACCGACAAATCGGGAGATACAAATTCGGACCGGCCGACAAATTGCGTGGCTAATTGAGGCAACACCAAACACCAAAACCAACCTTGGCTCTGATACCACTTGTTGGGCCCTTCAGGCCCCAAAAGTGACTTATAACAGGTTCATGAGCCTCTCTTAATCCAAAAGCTAGCTTAAGAATTAAGGCTTTCTCATTAGCCTATATACAAGTCACCGGTTGCCTCCAAATAAGATGTGGGATTAACCCAACAGTAACGAGCATTATATTTTTGAACTTACCTTATCTTGAGAGGTAGAACATAAGAGATGGTATTTATTTTCTAATTCCTACTTTGAAAAAATAAATATACATTTTTTTATATATATTTGATTGCAGAAATGGGGAAGCGATCATCTAGCCCGGTGTGTGAGCTAGCTAGCTTTTGTGGCAGATACCAGATGGTCATGAAAGTCTCAAGCCCACTATCATCGTACCTACGGTTTTAAGTCTTGACATTAATTAGAATTTCTAAGATTGCAGGTGATATTTACAGAAAGACTTCTGTGCTTGAAGCATTACCAACAGCAATTGCAAGTGAAAGAGCCCCTAGCAGCTGCCCATAAACGTTTAGAGAAAGAACAGCAGGCTTTTATCATCCCATGCACGTAAAATATTCCGGGTACTTTGTGGCAAGCAATATATTGACTTTAATACATACATTATTTGTGTGTTAAAAGGGAATCATAAGACATTTCTCAAACGATTATAAAAAAACGCTTAGATAAGGACCAGAGATTTCTTCTAGCTGCTTCGTATGGTAGATTTGTTTATCTTATATAGAGAGGAGCATTATTTTGTTCTTGGGCAAGGTGAGAGATGAAATCTAAAATGTTGGAGTTGGTTCGAATGTTTGGGGGCCAGCCCATAGTAAATCTTTTGGAGGTAATTTCTATTTTGTTACCTTCATTAATGTTTTTAGTAGGAAGATATGGATCTACACTATTAAAAGAAAATTAGATGTCTTTAACATTTTCAAGGTATGGAAAGCCCGAGTTGAGAATGAAACAGTTTTGAGATTGAAATGTCTTTTGTCGGATAATGGCGGAGAATATTGCACTAAGGAATTTGACTCCTATTGTGAAAAGCGGGGGATTAGAAGGATCAAAATAGTGCTAAGGACACCACAGCAGAATGGGGTGGTGGAGAGAATGAACAAGACCATCCTAGAGCGAGGGAGGAGCATGAGGGTTCATGTTGGGCTCCCTTTGCATCTTTGGGGTGCTACTGTAGATACAACTGTCTATTTAATTAACCAAAGGCCATCAAGCATCTTAGATGGAAAAATACCGAAAGAGGTATGGTCTGGTAAAAAAGTTGACTACTCTTTTCTTAAGAAGCATGATTCAAAATCTCTCAAGTGTGTATTTCTTGGATATGGAGGTGATGAATATGGTTATCGGACGTGGGATTTCGAGAACAACAAGGTGTTTCGAAGAAGGTGTTTCGAAGTCGAGATGTAGTATTCAATGAAGAGTACATGTACAAAGACATGAAAGAAGAAAAGCATGAGGAGTCGGAAGGAATGGAGCTTGATGAGACAGATTAAGAGATGCCAAGTGCTGAAAGTCAAGGATTTGTTCCAAGTGATGAGGACCAAGTATCTTCTAATGAGACCGAACAAGAAGATGAGTCTCAGGCTAATCAACCAAATGATGATGAATCAGATACTGAATATTTTGATGCACATGTTGAAATTGATGACTCAAAACCACCACAAGAGATAGTTGTTGTTCCTGAACCAAGGAATAGCACAAGGGTTAGAAAGCCTACTCAGAAATTAAATTTAATTGTACAACATGTTTTGTATACTGATGCAGGAGAATCGGAGTCCTATGATAAAGCCATGAGCGACAAAGCTCATCTTAAGTGGGAGTTGGTCATGAAGGATGAGATGTCATCATTGGAGAAGAATTATACATGGGAATTGGTGAAGTTATCACAAAAAAGGAGGGTTCTACAAAACAAGTGGATCTATCGGGTCAAGTCTGAAGCCGGTGGTGTACAAAGGTATAAGGCAAGACTTGTGGTGAAAGGTTTTGGTCAAAGAGAAGGGATTGATTTTCATGATATATTTGCACCTGTTGTAAAAATGACTTCTATTAGAATTATTTTGAGTATTGTGGTTGTAAAGGGGTTGTATTTAGAGCAACTTGATGTAAATACAGTGTTCCTTCATGGTGATTTGGAGGAGGAGATCTATATGGAACAACCAAAAGGATTTGAAGTCAAAGGTAAAGAAAATATGGTGTGCAAATTGAAGAGGAGTCTATATGGACTCAAACAAGCACCAAGGCAGTGGTATTTGAAATTTGACAAGTTTATGTTGGATAATGGATTTGCTAGGAGCAATTCGGACCACTGTGTATATCTACAAAAGTTTAATGATGGGGATTACATTATTTTGACTTTGTATGTAGATGATATGCTTGTTGCAGGGACTAGTATGGAGAAAATTGTTAGTCTCAAGATGAGGTTAGCCAAGAGTTTTTCCATGAAGGACTTGGGTGAAGCAAAACAACTTCTTGGGATGCAAATTACCCGAGACAAGAAGAATAAGAAGTTGTGGTTATCTCAAGAAGGGTATGTGAAGAAAGTTCTCGAGAGATTCAACATGAATGAATCCAAGCCGGTGACTACTACTTTGGGTAGTTTCCAATTGTCCAAAGAACAAGATGCTAAGAGTGAGGAGGATAAAGCTCACATGAAAAAGGTGTCTTATGCTTCAGCTATTGGAAGTCTTATGTATGCTATGGTGAGTACAAGACTAGATATTGCACATGCAGTGGGAGTAGTGAGTAAATTCATGATGAACCCAAGAAAAGTACATTGGGAGGCAGTGATATGGATTTTCAGGTACTTGAAAGGAACTTCTAATTACTGTTTGTGTTTTGGGGGTGATAATATTGATATGCAAGGTTATGTAGACTCGGACCATGCTGGAAATAGAGACAATGACAGGAGTACATCCGGATACATCTTTACAGTTGGTGAAACCGCAGTGAGTTGGGTTTCCAAATTATAAAAGATAGTTGCTCTATCTTCAACTAAGGTTGAATATGTGGCTGCTACAGAAGCTAGCAAGGAGTATAATTGAATTAAAACTTTAATGAATGAGTTAGGTTTTAATGGGGTTGATTGCAAATTGTACAGTGATAGTTAAAGTGCAATTCATTTAGCCAAGAACTCATCATTTCATTCTAGGACCAAGCATATTCACTTGAGGTATCAATTTATCAGATCTTTGTTAGAAGAACGTAAACTAAAGTTGGAGAAGATAGATGGCAAAAAAAATTCGGCGGACATGTTGACCAAACCGGTGGAGGGACAACAGTTGAGCTTTTGCTCAACTTTGGTGAACTTGCACTAACATGCAAGTGGACTTATACAATGAATAAGTGGAGGAAGAATCAGAATGGTGTGTTCCAATCGGACTCCAAGTGGGAGATTGTTAATATATGTAATTGTATTAATGATATGTAGTCCATTATCACACTTGGAATACTAAAGAAATCTCAGAATATTAAAAGAGGTGGCTTTTAGTTATTCTATAGAGGATGAAATGTCTCAAAGCTTCTCTATATATTAAGCTTCATTTGCCTCATTCTATAGAGAAGAAAAATAGAAGAAAATACAAGCAAAAGAAAGATAGAGAGAGATATAGAGATAAAAGAAGAGGGAAATAATTTACAAGTTTAATCTTATACGAAGTATTGGGAAAGAATGAAATCTTGTAATCTCAATAATATAAGGTGTGTGAATTATCTTCTTGTACATCTTTATATGTTTGATGGCTGTAATCTTTAGTTGAAGTAGTGAATTATTTGTTATTGCCTCATGGTTTTTGACTCTCGATTGAAGGAGGGTTTTCCACGTTAAATCTCTGCTCTTTTGTGGTTTTGTTCTATTCTATTTTCTAGGCATAATTTGTTCCGTCAAATTTTTCAATTTTTTAAGTCTTGGAACTGTCCGCCATGACTCCCACTCAAATCAAGATCCGATTGAATGAGACCCAAAGTTTCCACAGACGGCGCCAATTGTTGAGAAAAATCTCAAAAATTAGAGATCAACAATAGCGAACACAAGATATGAGAAAATTATACTTGAAAAATAGAATAGAACAAAACTATAAAAGAGCAGAAATTTAACGTGGAAAACCCTCATTCAATCGAGAGTTAAAACTACAGGGCAAGAACGAATAATTCAATACTTCAACTAAAGATTACAGTCATTAAATATATAAAGATACACAAGAAGATAATTCACACACCTTATACTATTGAGATTACAAGATTTTACTCTCTCCCAATACTTCATATAAGATTAAACTTGTGAATTATTTTCCTCTTCTTTTATCTCTATATCTCTCTCTCTATCTTTCTTTTGCTTGTATTTTCTTCTGTTTTTCTTCTCTCTGGAATGAGGCAAATGAAGCTCAATTTATAAAGAAGCTTTGAGACATTTTATCCTTTATAGAATAACTAACAGTCACCTATGTTAATATTCTAAGATTTTTTTAGTATTCTAAGTGTGACAATGAGCTATATATCATTAATAAAATTACATATATTAACCATTTATAAGAATGCTAGAGATAACTGATAACTAATACAAGCTCGAGCAAATATATGATATTTGTTTGTCTCTGGACCTGGCTCTCCACCGGGTTGGAAACCCCGTTTGCGGGATAGGGTGGTATCGTGACATCCTGACATGTGATCATGTCACCGTTGTTTCAAGAGAAGAAAACAAAAGCCACGCTGCTGCGTAAAGGTGGAAGCCGCCAAATCACATCTTGCGTGAGTCGGGGGAAAGAATTGATCTAAGTTGGCTATAAATCAAGAGAGATCTAATTCTAGGTTGGATACGTGGAAAGAAGGAAGATTTTAGGTCTGATGATGAAATGAACATGGACGAAGTCACAAACGTTTAGAGCTTTGAAATGTATTCTTTGGGAGGATGGGCGTAAGAAACTTTCATTTCGCCAAAAAAAAGTTCTCTTTGCCAAAATGCAACAAATGTATTTTTTGAAAGAACCAATGCAAAATCAGATTCACAAAGAACTCAACATTGATAAGAAACTCGTGCATCTACCATCAATACTTTCTATTTGTTTTCAAAGCTTCCCTGAATGCTCGTTAGAATCATTACCAAATTTACATTACAAAAAAGCTTGGTGTGTTTCCGATCACTATCATCGTCTTCAAAATTATTACTCCAAAACTATTGTTAGAATCCATCTCATTCTGTACTCTCAGCAGTGTGTTCTATCGTTAACACTTTCATATTGGTATCCCCGACCGCTTGCACCCAATGGATTATCTATCACCTTTCACATACATGATAGAACGCGTTTGTGAAAGGTCCACCTTGCTTTCTTCGCACTCACTAATAATGACCAGTATGCAGCCATTGCTGTCGGCAAAGATGACGATCTTGGCAGGAGTTTTTAAGGAGGTAGCCATTGCATCTCATGACGCGTGTAGAATAATTGTGTTTTTGCTCTTGAAGGGAAGCATAAAAATGAAGGGGGCCAATTGGAGGGCCTTAATCATGAAAGGTGCCCATGGCAAATTGTTGCAGGTAGAGTTATGTGGAACCCAACATGATCCTGTGCTCACGTGAAAGTCTCCCCATTTTTAAATTGAGTCTGTGACGCTCTACCTAATCTTTCATCATTCACTGTTGGTGCAATTAATGGTTTACTAAGATCCGAAGTTTACCGGCATCTTCCATCTACCATTCCTCGAGCGGGGCAAAGGTTGTTTTGTTCAACAATTCATGACAAAGGATAGCTGCAAATTGTTGGCTAGTATTAATATTAAGGACTCGTATTAATATACGGGTAGATTGATTCTTCCTGCTTACTTCCTCGAATTAATTAATTCCATTGATGTTTTAAGAGTATCATTGCCTGTTGGCATTCTTGGTGCCATGCAACGAATTGGGTTAGAGTTATTTATTTAATGGAGTTTAATTGCAATTTTCAGAGGTTATTGAGATACTTACTTTTTGAGTTAATCCGACAAGCAATCAAACCGATCTTTTGGCCACGGAATCCGCCGTTTTATCGGATATTAGGCAAGCGAGATCTCTGGTGGGAACCTTAACCAAGTCTCTCCACAAACTCCTGCTAAAGCAATGCCGCTGGTGGCTAAAAACAGAACTCTTTTCAAGAACTTAAAAATAAAAAATAATTCCCCAATTGAAAATAAAGCAATTATAAGGCAATCTAGCCCCATGCAGATAAACCAAATGACATGACCAAAAATGATAAGAACAGTCGACAAATTAAGAGAGCTAATCCAACTCAGTTCCTGCTCAGTGTGAGGTTAACCAGGGCCGGCTCGTCAAGCACAGGAAAAACCCAACGTCACTCAGAGCAAACATGCCAAACTCCCTACCTCTCCAATACTCTCACACATACATAAAGAAATATAAAAATGGAAAATATCATAAATGGTTAGTTTTGACACTTTTCTTTTAAAAACAGAAAGCACTCTTGACAATCAAGTCGCCACATCTTCCATGGGAACAAAACTGCAACTTCGGTTGACCCAAGGAGGTGAATAAAAAGCTCAGCTTTCTACACATCTTGATTTTACCACAAGGAACAAAGCCCACATTAGGGCAAAGGCTCGCTCACTTTACACTCATACGTGAAGGAAGCTCGACTCGATGACGTGGTTGGCAAAAACCTGACTCGACTCGCTCTTGTTTGAGCCGAGTTCGAGTCTATCACTCGAATCAATTCAACTCGAATTTTAATTTGACCTTTTCTACATTTCAACTATATTAAACTCAGATAAAGAGATTTATATTTTCTTTCTCAAATATACATTATAACAAAACAATGATTAACATATACAACGAGATAAAACTTAGAACAAGCAATAAGTTAATACATACATTTACAACAAATTGACTGTAGCACACTATTCCTCAATTTAGTTTTTTGATCCTTGTTTTACCAAGAAAATGGTATTTCGTATTCTTACATTGAAATAGGAAGAATATACATCGTTTGGTGGCGGTCTCAATGTCATCTAATTGTCGGAATCGTATATATAGATCGTACAAGACCATGTCCGGCTCAGCTCAAACATTGTCCGACTTCGAACTCCACTCATGTCGAATTTCAAGTTGGCTCCAACTCGACCGAATTTGGATTCAGATCATGGCCAACCTTGCCTACCTCAACCTGATGGGAATCTTGAATTTAGCCGGCTCTGTAGCTGGGAACTTTTTCTTTCGATATTCCACATGAACTTGCACGCTTAGGAATGAGCTTACGAGTTGCAGGGTGTTGCACTCGTGCCCTAATTAATCACATAATTAGTCGGTCGATCTATTTGATTGTCAACTTACAAAACTTCGCATTGAGAAATATTGTGTACAATGATGTAGCGGCAAGCCATTTCACTACTGCATACTTCTCACTTCCCAGCGTGAGAAGTGATGAATTTGTCGTGAGCACGTCAGGATTATTGTCCTTATTGCTTGTGTGCGCTTGGTCTGACGGTTGAATCGCTCAACAAGTTGGTGTTAAAGTTGTAGTGAGATAATTTTATGCGAATGCTCTGTCCATATATGGAGAAGGTTTTGTTTTGATTTTGTTATTTTTGGTTGTGCTGGACTCAAATAATAGATATAGAGAGTCTCAATTGAGTCAGCAGAAGCCCAAACCATTGAAACCCATTAATAGACGATTCTTTTTGTTGTAGTGGCCAACTCATCATTCATCCCAGGGTGTGGAAATACCTGGGGTTGAAAATTTGATCTAACAAATCTACGACTGTGCTTCAAGCATGAGCAACTTTGTTATCCGTGGTTCACAAATTCGGCAATTCTTTTACATCAAAATTAGTCTCCTTCACTAGTACGTGAACGGTTCTAAGTTCTAACCAGCTCATCGAAGGCTTTCGTTCCGGTAATGTATGTCTTTCTACTAGCTAAGGCATATCCTTAATTTGATGACCCGTCATCAAGCATGAATTGTGGTTAATTAGAAAGGCAAGTGGCAAGTGCAGACCATGATCACCGGCACTAATATATCTTGTGTACTCCAAAACCAATTAATTAATTGACAAGGATTAGAGAGTGGAGGATAGACTGATCCCAACCCCTACCGGTGTTCCCACTGGCGAGGGAAAGGCATACAGATGGGCACACTCAAATTTCAAGCTTGAAGTTGGATTGTAAGAAAAGCAAAGAGGGTAAACGTGGGGTGCATGATTTAGGGTAGATTGATAGTAGTTGGGTGTGATTGAAAAACATGAACCAACATGAGCAGTAAAACGGGCTCATGTTTGGGGGAATTTGGCATCCACTCGTTTCTCTCTAGCAGGGATAAGAATTGAGAGACTGATGAGATTAGACGTATCGATCCCCAACCTCCACACAACATCATAGCCATGGCGCGGTTTGAGACTTAAAACAAGGAACATGAATTGCATTAACAGACTCTTCGAACATGCCATCCATCACACCGGGTCCCGGGTCCCTAACTTGTCTTCAATTATTATAACTGCATACTAATTTAAATCATAGACCATTGTTTGTATCATAATAACTTTGAATTGGACATCATCCGTGGTCACCGATTTTCGTGAATTATTTATTTATTTACATCATATCATCAACTAAAGTGATCACTAATGTTTGGACTCCAATTGTAGAGTTGGGAAGCGGAGAAAAATCTTTTCCTTTTCATGATTTCCGTGCTGATACTTCTCTCCAAGTCTTTTGTGCTTATCTAATGCCGAAAGATCACTGAGAATATTGCACCACAAGCTTTCCCTTTCTTCCTTCTCCCTGTTTTTTTTTTTAAGCTTTCTCTTTCCTTCTATCATATCAACTACCAAGCTTTCTATTGCTCGGGAAAAAAAAAACTATCAAATCCCATATATACCGGTCCTTAGCAAAAGTGTGAAGGGGCAAAGGCCCGTCCAGTGCCAGAGCAGTGGATTCGAAATCTTATGAAAACCTCAACCAAAGATTGGATTCCCGTCCGTCATCTACTCGTCTTGTTATCACTTATCAGCGCCGGTTATTCATTTAACAATGTAATATCCACAGTGGTCACTAACGCGCATCATGTAAGTAGCATGGCTCCAAAACAGAAAAATAAAAAATAAGTAGAAGCAGCCAACATGTCCAAGGAAAACAAGTAATCTTGCCTTTTCAGGTTAATCGACTGCTCAAGAGAAAAGATCAATGTTACTTTTTCTCTTCTTTTACCCGTTACTGCTAACTTGCCTAATTTAAAATACAAGAGGGCATCTAATCAAATTTTAGAAGGAAAATAACCTGCAAAAAGAGAGCTAAGGTTGATCAAAGTAATATTTACACAACCGTCCAAGGACAAATTATTAATTATCTGTCCTTGGATTAATTATTTCAAATAAAGCACAGTCACAGTATTTCTGCGTATTCAACCTAATTAAACACGAATTTTAGTGTTAAAATAGTTGCCATTTAACTTATGAACCAGTTATTATGTTCAAGACCATAATATTATTTTGGACTCGCAAGTTCAAGTAATAAAGGAATATAAGTGATGGCACTGGCCATTCGAGACGGATGTTGGATCATTTGCCAGGTTCTGAAACATCTATGACTGTTTTATTTTGGTTTATACCATCTCTTGCTGCGTACACAACTCTACAAACGCAACAGGATACAAGCTACAAAGCGGACAGAAACTCTGAACCTCGCCATGGTACGTCCAAAAACTCAGAAAGCGGATCGAAGAATCCGTCCGAATAGTCGGACTGCCCATCAAACACTCCGGCATCTTCCCGGACAGGTTGAATTCCATCGACGCCGTGGTCTTCAAAAGCCCATAAATCATCAAACCTAATGGCCTCGGCTTCAACACTCACATAACCGCCACTTTGTAAGCCCGAGCTCCCACCTCCATTGTCGGACAACGTTGGCAGCATGCCGAGTTCATCATCAGACGCAGCGAGGAGGTACCCCAGATCCGGCAACGACCCGACGGATCCGGACGCCACCTCTGGGTCCACCGCGGACATCAGGTCAATCTCGTCCGCCAAGCTCTTCATGACCGTCACCAGCTCCGGCCCTGCGGCGGACTCTCGGTCATCATCATCATTAAGGACATCCAATATGTGGTCCCGCATCCGCTTCGCATCGGGCAGCTCGGCCTCGCCACCTCCGGAAACCAACCGGATCCGTTTACCCGCTGCCGTTCCTTCCATGGACGCCCCAAAGTGACCAAAACAAACGTTTGATCGTGTAGTTGGGGGGGGGCAAGGAGGAATGGCTTTTATAGTGTGGAGGGAGTGAGGTGTGGGACCCAACACAGGTGGGTGGGAGATCGGATGGATGGGCCCCACAGAGGCTCGTCAATATTTTTTATGGACTTTTAGCTTGTTGAAGGTCGTAACAATAACTTGGTACCCATCACATTGAGCCGAATTGGAATTGAGAATTCAAGTCCGGCATCAACGGCCCGTGACAACAATGTTAAATTATTAGTAGGTGTGCTCTTTGACGTTTGGTATTAGCTTGACGTTTATTCTATTGGTAAAGTGTGGACCAGAATAAAGAAAGGTGGGAGAGCCTGACTCGGATGTTTCTTGGTTACCTCCTGGGAGTAGACGTCGTTTTTGCGTAAGGTGGTAGCTGGGCATTCACAAATGGGCAACTGCTGCATGTCATGGTATTTTGGGGGTAGTGAGAAGGGAGAAGTTAACGTAACACAAAGTGTGGTGTTGCTGGTAGGGACGGGGGTTGAAGAGGTGTGGTTGGTGCCGGCTGTGCATACACTCGTCTTGGGCGATGGCTACCGGTCACTTTGGGCTGGTGGTGAGTGGGAGAAGGGTGTGGGGCAACTGTTGCGTCCGGCATGGCTCACCACAACATTGTTTCTCCTTCTTGGCCATAGATCGTAGATGTGCTCGCATAATTGCGGATGATCATGCGCTGATATTTTCGTAGGAGTATCAATTATCGGTTGTTGTTGGACAGCTGCTGTTAGGCCGTAGTGCAGAATTTGGATCGATCCCAATCTTTGACGTGATTCTTTTTTTTCTTTTTTTTTTGAAGAATAGATATTCGGAGTTAGATGGGACTGGCTTATGACTGAGCGTTGGGCGCCATTATTTCATTTGCCATTGTCCAGTACGTACCATGGCAAATATGCAACATGCGAAAGGTAATTGTCCACATTGAACCGTTCGCAAACAGCTCGTATGGTTGTTGTGTGGGTGATGACTATTAGGTAGCTGATACAGGCATTAACCTTATATTCCATAACTGGTGGCTGGCTTTTACTTGGAATAGATTCAATTTTGGTGTCTTTGACTGTAGCATGATATATATATATATATATATATATATATACATATTTCTTTTGATCTTTGTAAGATATTTCCTAATTAATTCTTTAAGCCAAAGATAAATTCCTTTTACTTCACAGTTTGTCTATTTTCTAATCCAGAAGAAAGCTTGTCTCTCGAAGATCTCTAACTCAAGGACACCAGAGCAATTTTAATTCGTCAATTGTACCATGGGTCAAGCTCATCTTGTCAAAACAGATCAATTTTCTCGATATGGCTTAACCAGGTCTCAAAACTCGGCTGGGTATTGTAATTCCTAACCCCTTGAATATTTTTGTGACGGACCCTTAAGTAGTTTGACCTTTCGTATTACACAATGATTTTATAAAACATTAAATTTTTCCTTTACACCATTACATCAATGTTGTCATCGAGATATTGCAGATATACCAGTTTGTGTGATGTATACATTGTCGATGGGAACCAGCAACACCATTCTGATATATTTCACAATATTTACCGTTTCTTAATGTTGGTGAAGGCGTGTAGCATGCAAGCCTTGGAGCCAATTATCTGCAAATATGTCAAGAGAAGGATGGTATAGTGAGCTGTTAGGTTGCTAGCTCACATGAATTTTGTCGTAAAGGTCGAAACACTGCCCTGTTTACGTAACATGTATGTCATATGTTAATTGTCGAAAGCATTCAATTTAGCAGCATCTCATTTCTTGCAAGACAAAGCCTCACAAGTGCTTTTTTATCTTACCAAGTCTGTGGGGGAATGAGAGTAATGAATCCCAACATGTCAAAGCTACTGATACAATAACAATTCCTTTGTCTGGTTGAATATATTCGAACGTACTAAACGGCAAAAGTATAACTTGATGAAATAGTGTATGACGGTTTGCGTTGTCATCATCTTAATTTAGTACTTTAATCTCTATATATATATATATATATTTATTTATTTATTTATTTATTTATTTCATGTCGATAGTCTACCGATTCTGTGGACAGAGCAGAATCAGATCAATAGCAACACAAGGTAGCTCATGTTGTGACCAGCATTTGCAGAAATCTCGTGGAAGGAGGGAAGTGTAGAAACCAGTCTACCACACCGTCGTTTTTTTGACGATTAGAAATTTGGAATAACAAATAAAAGATCATGATTCACGGCTTTATTTCTCAGCTGGTTTTAATAATCTCTTTAACAAACCATTTAAGGGAGAAGAGAAAACTATTACTAACTGTGAAACTGTGTATCAAGAAAACCCATCCCCCACCCTTTTTTTTGGGCTTGTCAAAATGCACGCGATTTGGTGGTCTCTTATTCAATTAGCGAAGGTGTTTGGCGGGACCAACGTGGAAGGGTACCATCTATTTGATTCAGGGAAAAAATAGAGGATGCCAACATTTTTTTTTTTTTGCTTTAGAAAAAAAAACTATAATAAATTGCTATTCAAGCTACCCCATAATCTGTCTTTATTATACTTCTAATCTCATTTAAACTTTCCCTACTCGAGATAAACTTAACCTTCGCTCCCTTAGTCTCTTATATCTTCTTTATTTTTTTTCTAACAATATATCTTCGCTCCCTTAGACTCTATGTAGGATAAAATTTAGTTTATTAATTGGGTTTTGCCACTAGACCTTCAATTTGAGTTAACTATTTTAAGAAGACGTCTTAGGCACACTTAAGCTATTCTAAATGGTGTCAAAGTTAATTTAATATCGTAGTAGATAGTGGTCTAGGTTAGATTCAATATTGGTTATATTTGTCAGCCGAGAAAAAAATTCTGAAGATGAACCTTCTAAAAGTTGGGTAGTTGGTGAAGAGACACTTAAAGAGCGTCACTGGATCTGATATCTGATATTTCAAAACTAATAACTTTTAAGTAAAATCAAAGTAAAAAATAATTGATTAAAATACAAATGGTTTAGCACCCTTAATATTAGTAGCTTTGCTCCAATTGCAAATGTTTGCATCTTTTGAACATGGTTGAGACCCGAATGTAAATGAATACCGAACATAATTTCCCTTGCCAAAACGCCTCCAAATGGGGTGAGATGCCAGCCAAAACAAATAAGTATTAAATGTAGGTCCACGCTAATTTGTCGATGTTCCACCTTCCTTGAACTGCTCAATTTATGGAGGTGAAAAAACTGCGCGCACATCCGCTCAATTTATGCTCACTCCGTGACATTGAGAAACGAGAGTGTTAGCTTACTAATTGGGAGTCCTTAGTACAAACCCGGTAGATGTGAACAATGAAGTTGAATTTGCTTTGACACTTTAAAACCCCGCTCCTAGCAGCACTGTTGATTCCAAGTTATTTTAGAGATGTTAATTTTTCTAGCTATTCTCTCGTCCTTGTTACCTACCTAGAGTTGGAATTGGAACATTTACTTATTTATTCATTGGTAGTACGTGTATGATTGATTCACCGGAGGAGCCAGATCCAAACCAACGTACGTATATAGAACTTACTTCACACCTTTACAAAGTCCCTTTGCCCAACCGTGAATCTTTTTCTCGCCAAAAAAAGGATAAAATGAAAAATAAACCAACAACAATTGTGAAATCTTTTCCTTCACAGCTTGGAAATTCAAATCCTCTACACCGCAAATCCAACCTAATCGTAACCTAAGCAGGCCTAAACAAATATCCAAACTCAATTTGAATGATCAACCTGTATAGACGCTCTTCTAAGAGTTGTAGGAATTTATGAAATATCAAGTAATTTTAAATAATGCAATTAGTTCTTGGGTTACTTAAATGTATATTGGCAAATTTGACCATCCGCCACATTGTCTGTGTGTAATAAATAGTTTGCCCATACTCGAATTAATCGAGCACTAACACACCATCGTTAGATTCAATTTGATCATCCTTAAGTATTATTTTTTACATATTTTATGTATAATTATTATGTCAAATAAAAAATAATAAATCAAATACTATTAATGATAATCTTGTAATACGATCAGATGATCATTTTTTGGCAGAATAACCTTTTACTCATCTATACTCATCTTTTGTTAAAAAAAGGGCTTTAAACATCAAGTTCTAATTCAAAGTAAGATATTTAGCCAGATTAAAATATAGGTAAAAAAAAATATTCATTCTAATCGATTTATTTATTTCGATATGTGTTCTAATTTTATAATAAAAAAGTATTATAACTCGAATTTGTACAACATCTCGACCTAATCGTTTAAATTTTTATAATTAATTTAGTTTTCAAATATATATATATATAAATAAAATTCAAACTCGAGCTCGATAAATCAGTTCAACTCGAGTCATCCAATTAGCACTTTTATTTTGTTTGAAAAAAAAAGTAATTTTGTTCAGTCCCGTAAACCAATATTACCAGGGAAGGAGGGGGGGGGAATATCAAGACTCAAGAGGGTGGGAATTTCATTTCACATCATTTCCTATCACGACTAACACGTCACAAACTGTGCCGCTCCCATCCCTTTCGATGTTCCAATGGCAGTTCTTGTCAACTATAAATCTACCGCCTCCCCCACCCCCCTCCCTCTCCTTCCTCGGCATCATCTCCATTGTTGGTGGCTCTGGTAATCATCCTCTCCTCTTCCAGTAATTCCTTCCATGCCTTCTCTTTCTGCGTTCCGTGCCTGAGCATCTCTTTATCAAAGTCGCCGCCTTTCTATTTCTATGGATGGGCGTGGGGATCCCGTTTTCACGATGCCTTTCTTTTTCGTCTTGCAGGCGAGGCCGTGGCGAGGGACTCTTGAGAGATGGATCAAGGCCTCGTACCGATGAACGCCGCCGCCGGTGAGGAGGTGAGGAGCCCGGTGCCGACCTTCGCCGGTAAAGGCCCGCTGATTTGCCCCCGGCCTCGTCGTGTCGGCATCGTTCAACCTCAACCTTCTCGATGTACCCCAAAGTAGGCATCTTTAACCTTGTTAGCCTCGGTGGTTTTGTTGCTACTTTTTCCTGCGAAAGCTGACGGTTTTTGCTCTGAATCGCAGCTTCCGAACGGAGTCGTTCGATTCCAAGGCCGGCAACGAGCTCCTCGAGTTGATCCTCTCCCGAGTACGTAACATGCTCTCCCCCATCTCAAGATCTTGTAAAGATACAACCTTTATAGCTGATCCGCCGTGGATCTGAGCTTCTTCCTCTTCCTTTTGTGCAGGGAAGACAACACCCCGTGGAGTCGCCGCCGCCTTTTTTGTGCGGCTCGCCACCGAGCAGGGCTCCTAACCCGCTGATCCGCGACGCCCGCTTCGGCCTAGAGAAGCCGGCCCCGCCGGGGTCCCCGTCCGCCGCCGCCTGGAAAGGGTGTGGCCCTCTCAAGTTCGGGCCGAAGCCCGCCGCGGTGCGGATCGAGGGTTTTGACTGCCTCGCCGGCAACCGCCGGAGCCGGGGCATCGCCGCCGTGGCCTAGTCCGCTGCCGACCGGCGTCGCTGCGAAAGTGTAAAATAAAAAAGATAAAGATGAGGATTTTGGATTAGATTTTGCATCCCCCCGTCAAAAATCAGGTGGATTTGTTTCACAAAATTTTTTTTTGATATCAGAGAATAGAAGAATCAGAAGGTGGGAACGCCATGTCGATGATGTTGTATAGGAAGGAGTCTTTGTGAATACTTAGGATTTGGTGGTTCTACAAATAAATCAGAAGGAAGTGAGCATATTGTACTGTGGTTTATTATCATCATCTTTAGGTGATGATCTTATATAATTATGGTTCTCTTTTCTGTTCTTTTTTTGTTCATTTTGGGAGTAAGGGCTGATCCTGAAGTTTTCATCTTATCCCCCTTTTGGTTTTGAGTTTCTTTAACAAGGCTGCTGATAAGAAGTTGTACAAACAATGGTGTAGAATTGAAAGCTCTGTAAATTTTCGTCGTCGAAGATATGAAGTTTCTTTGGGCTTTTGTTTCTATCTGAACCCAGATAAGGTTAATATTTCGTCTCGCAACTTGGGAATATTGAAACATGAAGGATTTGGCATGTAAAATTTAATGTAGTAGCAGGCAAATAAAATTTTGTTTTCAATCGAAACAATTGGCGTCTTAAATTTGGACATTGTAATGTTTTTTTTATTAAAGATGAAAGAAAGTTGAGGAAAATTTTAGGTACACAGAACGAGGGAAAATATCTTTAAAATTTCTATATTATTTTATTTTATTTTTATTTTTTATGAGAGTTATTATTCGCCATTCTCACGCCGACCGAACGGACCCCTTCTAGAGAAGAGTGCAAGTTAAACTATATTTTTGTTTTTAAGTTATTTTTTACCCAAGGTGTATAGGTTCCAGTTAATTTGATTAGAGGTGGGAGGATAGTGAGGTGATTATCCTTATTTTTTTGCCACCTCACTCAAGTGCGAGCATCGACTGTGACTTTTCTTGGAGTCATGCCCCAACGTCTCCATTACACGTTTCAACCCTTAGATCTTTGTAATTTTATACGAACACTTCAAAAGGCAAAGAGCATTTTTTTTAAAAAAAAAACTTTTTAATCTCAATGTTTTTTAGCGGACTATATGACTATAATTATTTGAGATACTTGGTACGTACTTGCCACTAATTCTACTTCATTCTGTCCGTGAGATGCTTCCAGATTTGCCGCAATTTGCTGCAAGATGTTGGCAGAGTAGCTAACCCCTGTGTTTGGGATTTGCAATTGTTTATATTTGGACACGGAGTTGGGAATTGAAGTATGCGATCGGCTTTGTCTATTTTAGTGGTTAATTACACATATATATTTACGCCCTGGTGGAGAGTTATCTGCACGCGTTTGCCTGGATCTGCCTGTCCGCTTGCAAGCGGCCGCCTGTTAGCAGAACTTAGCTTTATAAGCAGTATTATAGATTGATTAATTTCTCATTTCTCTATTAGCTAGAAATTAATTAACAAGATCAAGGGAACGCACATAAACGTACAATACTCTCAACTATCGAACCTCAATTATGAAAATTTAGTTCCAACGATATGAGCGTGGACCTGGAGATCAGAATGGTACCCATATATACATAACTAGTTTCTCATTGAGGTACCACACTTCGATTATACATGATATGTGACTCCTTGTGTTTAATACCTAGCTAATCGATTGACTATAAACTTTGGTCGTTTCATGTCCCTCGTTGATAAGTTTTAGCCACTAACTTCCTCTCCTTGTTCTTTCCAAATGGTCGATGCCGTCGAGGTAGAGCCCAAGGCCGGCACACAGCTGTTTACAGCGTCAAATCGTCGTTTGCACAGTAAACTTGGTCTGGGGCCACGCACAAAATTAAAAGCAGTGGTCAAATTGGTCCAAAGATTGATGCTTCTTGTGGCAGCATGTGAGGAGGCCGGCATGGGAACCGGAGGGCTTTCGGAGAGCAGAATCGGGTCTTTTCATTGCGACGCACCGACCATGCCCCGCCCTGTGACAAGATTCATGATACACATACATATCAACGTGAGCTGGTTCCAATTTGGCTCCAAAAGCTAGCAAGCATAAATCAGACGACGATGGCTCTCCTTCACAGCATCTTTCCAGCATTCCCATGTGCTCCTTAACGTGACAGCGGGACCCTCTTTGGTCCATCCCATCTTCTCCTCAAGTTTATCCGTACTCTCCTACTCTTAATGCATGTCTAGCACACTGTATAATCCTACTGTCGCTATGGCTATTGGGTTCAATCATAGAGGTAGCATATTGGCCGACATTGTTGTGCATAAAGAATATAGAATATGGCAAAGCGAGTTCGTAGAGGTAGCGGAGATGAGCGGACAGTGTGATCGGAAGCTATGGCTTTTCTTTTTTTTGTAAACAAAATAGCTGTAGTGTAGCCATTGCTTCCGTGGTTCAACGAGTTGGCCGACGACTAGTTGATAAATTGGTCGACAGCGGCTTCTTTTGAAGATTGAAAAGATACGCACTTTGGACTATGAAGTGGGACAACACTAGCTACTTCACGTTATTATAATACGAAGAGGTACGTTCCTAATACATCCATGTATTCTTCCATGACACATCACACCTTCACATGGCCAAGCAATTGACTCTTTGAGGCATCATCTCTTCGGAAACCGTATTCTTAAAACATCATTTTGACCCTTCAAAAAACAAATAATTTTGACTTCAACGGAATCAGCCCGTTCCCTCCAGATCCGTAGAATTAGACTCAACTACTTGTTATCCAAATCAATTGAAAAGCTAGAAATGTTTTCTTTTTCTTTTGCTTTTTTT
>JAVDBV010082961.1:0-17451 GCA_032619315.1 Piper longum | reverse complement strand
CCTTAGTGTAACTGTAGGATCTAGAGCAGAGTGCTTTGAGTGTACACCTAGTTGACCTATTACATTGATGAGGATCAGGGAGATATGGGTAGATGTTAGGTCATATGTATTGCACTGATATAGTTTTTCCTAATGTAGTTCAGGCTAGTACCCAGCAGTACTGTAGAGTACCTACTCCACTACCCAGTAGACCCTTAGGGCTGAGCTTAGATTTTTCATGCAGATGTCATTGCATTTTAGTCCCCATAGTATGTAGTGACCATAGGAGTTAGTCTAGCGAGATGACTCGAACATGCATGGTCAGTCCAGAGAGACCATTCGAGCATTCATGGTTAGCCCAGTGAGAAGATTTGAGTATGTATGGTCAGTGCAGACCAATGATCCTAGTATGTATGGCATGTTTTGTCAGATGATTCGAGCACATGTAATCTGTCTAGCTAGATTAGTGTGGAGCTTGTGAGCTTTGTCATCATTCAGACTTCTAGCTTCATGCTGGTACGCTTGGATAGTGTGAAGCTAGCTTTCGACGAAGGGCTACCACTATGTCAGCAGGATGACATCTTCAGTTAAGTTCTCCAATCGCACCTGATGTAAGAAATTCCGAGGACGGAATTTTTATAAGAAGGAGAGGTTGTAAAGCCCCATTTTGGGTCAGGGTTTTACCCGATTTAAGTTTTGCCCTATTTGGGTCAGTATCGAGTTGGTATGAGCGAGATCGAGCCAAACTAGTTTCAGATTATGAGTATGGGCCTAAATGGCCGTATGAATATGTTATAGAGGCTGAGTATGCCTGACATGCAAATTATAAGATCAGGAGTTATTAGTGTATACTGATGTATACTGATTTGTTTTTATGTATTAGACAGGATTTTAGGCCAAGATTTAGGCCGTTACGACATTTAGTATCTGTTGGGATTTTATGGGTACATCGTTTGCATGCATCATAGGAATTTTAGATCACTCGATTTATGCCCTTATGGGCCCAATTTGATTGAGTTCAATATTCGAGGCCCGTTTAGCCTTCTTACCTCGATTCCCTCCTATAGAGTCAATTTCACGGCTCGAGTCAGTTTCGAGTTCGGATGGTCTCGATCTGAACTTGCTGCTATATCTATAGTGCATGTACTCATATGTGGGCCCCACTATTCCACGAGTTGTCGAGCGTCCAGATCGTGCCACGTGGAATGATCGGATCCGTTCACTCAACCCTAGCTTTCCATATATATTCTTTTAGTTTTCTCCCGTTTTCACTATTACGCCGCCGCCACTTCGACTCGCCGCCGGCGACACCCCAGCCCACCTTCGGCCACACCCTCGGTACGACGGTGACCACCTCGCTCCCGGCTATCAGTTTGTACCCACCATCAGCACCGGAGCCGCTGCAATAGCCGCCGGCGACGGTGTTTTCAGAGTCGGTTTTCGCCTCCGCCGCCACCCGTTCGGGCCGTTTTCCGACAACAGCGAGCCACTATCGGCCGATCCAACCACCCATACAGCTTCTCCTCACCAAGATCTAAATTTTGAGACAACCCACGATGACCATCACAGCCACGATCGCCGCCGGCAACGTCGCCGCACCAGGCGGCGCCACCGCCCGTTTCCGGTCGATTTCCGGCCAGCCAGTGGCCGGACTCCTCCGACCGTCACCGCCATCACCTTCCCCGTCGTCTCCTCTATCGATCCCGACCGGCAGTCACCCCAGCCATGCCGCCGTCGGCGCTCTCCAGCGACGGGTACCGCCGCCTCCGCCCAACCCGTTTACCCGGTTCACGTCCGCCTCGTCAGCCCACGACCGAGTCCGCTAGTCCGCGACCGAGTCCGCGACCCTCCGAGCCGAACCAACTCATTTTCCAGCCATTGTTGGTTTAGGCCATCCGGGTCGGTCTGTTTCAGCTTGATTCGGTCTGGTTCAGCTTAGTTCGGTCTAGTTCAGCTCATTTTGGACTGTTTTCGTCCGTTCTTGCGCCGTTTTCGGTAATTCGAGAACTTCTATATTAGGTTACATGCATATTCACATGATTTAGCAAAATTGGATGTTATGATAATTTTTCTTTAAATGTTATTTTAATTAATTATTTATTCATTATTATTTATTTATTATATTTATATGTTTATCATATATGATAAATGTTTATATGATTATTTGTTATTATTAACATTATAGTTACTTATGAATATCAGTCTTACTATGGTCACTAAATTTTATTTATTTTTTTAATTGTTAATTAATTAACTTACTTATTTATTTATTTGTTATCTGTATGTTATTATTTATTTGTAATTAATTATTTATTCTTGGGTTGTATGACTAATATTATTATTATTTGTGATTAATGAATATTAAATATTTATTTATTATTTTTAAAGTACTATTTAATTAATTAATAACTATTTGATTATTTAGTTGCTTACTGACACGGGTATACGTGATACTTACTCGTGTTTACCTGTGTACGTATATAGTATAATTATATTATTATTTTGTCGTTAGTGTATTATTTATGTTCATGATTATGTGTTTATTATTTATCTAATTATCCATGAGTGTAGTTTCCTATATATTTATTATTTATTATCTAGTTTTATTATGTCTCGATTTGCGTGCCAAGTGTTTAGTTATAAGTTTGTTAGCATTGCTCCTTTATTAGGATGTATTGATGATATGAGCACATACCACAAGCATGCATCATATAGATACATTAGATTTTACTTAGAATACTTAGTAGTGGGTTCCGATGTAGGCTTCGGAGTCTGAGCTCGACGTAGATGTGCAGATACGCTTAGAGCTTGAACCACAGGTCCGTAGGACTCTTTTCCTCTCTGCTGGACTCCTCTTGTGTAGATTTTGATCGTATTTTATACGTAGAATGGCATCGGCGGAGTTTTATCGGATCCCTCCGATGTCGGGTCATTTAGCCGTGTTTTATATGCAAATTTAATAAAACTAAAAGGATGAGATCCCTTGTTGGTTTTCAAACTTTAGCTCCAGATATAAGCCTCATCCCTAAGCATGTTATATAAGTACGCATTGTTTTACGGATTTCACGAATAAGAGAATGAGTGGTATGGAGATATGTATGGACCGTACTAGTACTCCTTCAATCCATGAGGTAGTGCGGATGTATGATGGTACTGCGCAATGCAGCGTATTTCCGGAATATGTGGCACTAACTTAATTGTTCCTTTTGCCATTTGCGTACAGTTGCGGGTGATATGGAAGGTGTGAGGGAGTAAGCGCTGTATGTATGTATGATTCTATTTATGAGCCGTGCATGCGAGCCGGCATTTGTTTAAGTATGTTTGCTTACTGCCCTGTGTGAGGCATTCTTGAGGTTTCATATGTTTTCGTGGGTAATGGAATACCCATTTGCCAGATTGTATTATTTATTTTCGGACAAGTAACATTCGTTACTGATGGTTTTCTTATAATATATGTAGGTCTCGCAAATCCTGTATCAACTTCGGTAGAAGGACAGATAAATCCTACACACTTGAGCTCAACATAAGATTTTCTTTCTTGCATTTATTTATATTTGATGTATTTTGATGTTTATTTGACAATGTCTTCCATTCTCATGACACCAAGAGGGTTATTTCGATCTATTTTATGGATTGAGTCTCACCGACTAATAATATTAAACATGTCTCGACTCGATCGTAACATTTCTGATCCGGTTCTTAAGTGAACAAAAAATGGGGTGTTATAGCAAACTATCAAGATGATGTTTTTATTTAACATCAATAAAATCATCCTTTATATAAAAGAATATCTGTTGAATTCAAGAAGTCAATACATTAAACTTTTATAGAAAAGAATGTAATCACATAACTATATCGAAAACTAACCATTTGTGTGATAACTAAAAGTCAAGAAAACTAACTATTGAGTTAATGCGAATGGATGTCAAATGACACTCACAACTCCTAATTCCAAAAAACTTAATAAATAAAACTTAGATAAGACCATCCATAAATGCTATCGTACGGATACTCTCAAGGTCATAATTGATAATTTATGATATTGATTCCCAAGAGTTAATTTAATTAAATAATATTTAAGATTCATTCTAAGATTTACCAAACCCTAAATAAAATAACTTATTTATTTTCATAATTTTACAATAGTTAGACCTTATGTTCGAGTCCCTCACGTGTTTCTAGTGGAAAAACATAAAATGATGCAAATAAGGTATTGACACAAAAGACGTCTACTAGATCTCTCACACATAGTCCAAGATTGAATTTGGCACTCAAGTTTACACATTGGATGCCAAGATGCTGTCAAAGCTCGCTTATGCTCGTGACTTGCTTTATTTTGAAAATTTTTTCCCATGTTGTATTTCTTTTTTAATTCATAAACCACCAAATAATTTCCTCATTTTTCTTTGTAAAATTCAAATCCCAACACACCTCTTTAGTGTTGGCAACTATGCCTATGACATCACCTAGCCAACCACCATTTTTTTTAGTTTTATAAAACCTCAGACTCATCCTCACCTTTTCACTCCAACCCATCCACTCCTTATAGCTTTGCAATGCTCTTGACCATCTTTCCTTGGTGGTTCTAGTTGGCTGGGAAGTACACCCTTGGGTCGCTCACTTGGATCCTTGTTTAATTGCAACATAACTTGTTGCATAAACTCCTGTTGTTGTTGCTAATTCGGCATGAATTGTTGCGTATTTTCTTGCATAGTTTGAGGCACAGTTTGTTGTATAGTTTGTTGCATAGTATTCAACATTTGGATCAACTCTGATTGTTGTGGCTGAAAAGAAAATGAAGGGGGTCAAGAATGTTGTGATGGTGGTGGTGGACTATTAAGGACATCAGTCAATTGTGGAGAATTATTCCATGAAAAGTTGGGGTTATTGCGCCAACCCATATTGTAGGTATTGAAAAAGGGATTGTTGTTCCTATTAAAGTTGCCTACGTAGTTAACTTGATCTGTTGTACATTGACTTGTAGAATGACCTTATTCACACTATTCATACCTTGGCTTCACAACCTTAATATGTCCCTACATATTAAAATTTTGAACTTGATTAGTTAAAGCACTGATCTGAGCAGATATAGCAGTAAGTGCATCTAATTGTAAAACTCTAGTAATCCTCCTTGGCTGAATTTCATGTTGTTGTGGGTCCATGACTTCTTCTTCTATTGCTTCTTGTGCTCTTCTTCCAGCGGCATGCAAATTTGTCCAAGTCCTTTCAATCTCTCGATCACAAGCAAACAAGGGTGACCACACTAATCCATGCACAAACAAATGATAACAAAGAAGTAGACAATGATATAGTATTTAAAAAAAATAGTCACTAAAATCTAAAAAGAAAAGAAAGAGACTCAAAATTCTAATCCTAAATTAACTAAGAAAATTAGATCTCCCCGGCAACGACGCAAAAAAACTTACTCGAATAATTTTAATAATGTGGAAGAATGTACGGTCGAAACAAGTAATATAATGATGAGTTCTAGTATCGTCCTATGGAAAGATGAATTTCCTTAAATTAATTAAAGTAAATGAAATGAAGAACAAAACCAACATAATTGAATTAACTAAATTTAAATAATACTTTAAATTAAAGGAGAAGTTAAAATGATAAAATTAGTTCTAGAGTCGAATTTCTCTTAACATGAATTTAATCATCACCATATCTTACTCTTATCTTTTATTCCCTCAGATTGTCGATCTAGGATAATTATATGACATGGTGGCTCCAATTACTTCATGCTTTTATTATTTTCGCTCAATTTCTACCTCCCGGTGATAATTGATTAATTAATAAAATAACGCATTAAGATTTTCCTTACAATCGTATACGGTGTTGTGTATCTCCCAACCACAAGGACAAATAAGTCAAAAGATTTGTCGTATAATGAATTATCAATGACTAATTTAATTAATTTTTCCTGAAATCTAATCAAATCTCATGATCTAATACATAGGTGATTAATCTATTCTTAACATTAAGAAAATAATAATTCAAACATTCCGATTGAATAAACGAGTAAGAGGCTGATATGAATGAAAGTAAACCATGCTAAGTTCCATTCTTCTTTAGAAAGAAAGAAAGTATTACTCCATAATGAGAATATAAATCAATATAAAAAAGAAACTAGTTTTTATTATGAAAAGAAAATGATTACAAAAAACTAGAACGACTTCTACTTCTATTACTAAACTCCTAAACCCCGAGTTGACATATCTCAAACAATAAATAACCAGTCATTTATACAGAAGATGAGATGGCTGTTATATACATAAATTCAAAGAGGGTGTTTACAAATCGATGTAGTCTAATTAATTATAATGTCCACTCAAGTCTCCAACTCTTCGACCTACTCAAATGTCTCATCGAGCTTTGTGAACACCATAAATTGTAGCCATCAATGAGGGTCCAATGTTCTAATCAACTAATCCTAAGCTTAATTTGTTTTATATTTTTCTGCATTAAAACATCAAATTAAACATATCTCATAAAATATAAATTAACTAGAATATAATGAAAAATATTACCTAATTAATAATATTTATACTCGGGAAGTACAAAATCATATTAAAAATAAGGGTAAATATTGTATATTTTAGACACTTAACATGCCCGCACGCTTAAACTTTTGCGAGTCTCAAGCAAAATCTCATTAAAAAATAAAATTTTACTACCCAAAAATACTTAATCCTCATTATGTTCTCATATGATTCTTAATCAAACCATCAAGAGTCAAGAAGATGCCAATCAAATCAGAAATTCCATTTCAAACCGGTGGAAGCTCATTGATTCATCTTGTGCATACCAGTGGAGGATCATTGCCTTATGTTTTCTTTTTCTTTTTTTTATTTTTTATTTACAAAATATAGTACAAGGAAAATCCAAAATATCTACTCAATCACTATTCTATGAAAAGTAATGCCTCCCCCCCATACTACTCAAAGTTCATCCCTGTTAGAATTTAGAACGAATTCAAAATAATAGGGTGCTAGGACTCAAGGAGATGGATATATTTTTAATAAAAAGGCCAAGGCTAAAAATAAGGGTAATCAAACAAAGACACATAATAAAGGCAATGAAATTGTGTGCAGCGGATAATTCATATTATGTAGGCTTGAAGAAAGGTCCATACTAATTAAAAAGAAATGCCTATATCATTTTCCATCAACATGGCAAGCCAAATATTTCGCCTCAAAAGTCACTAGGGCAAATTCTAAAAGTCATGACCATCATGTACAATCCTTATTGCAAAACATTCATTGAAATAATCTAAACTAAAGGGTTGTGAAAATAATATAAGCTAGACAACCAACTCTCGAATGCAATCATCTACTCAGTTCATCCGTCATATCAATTAATCAAGTTTTCCCAAGAAAGGTAGGACTAATTCACATGTATTTATCATTGAACCAAGAAACTAATATATTGTTGCATAATAAATTTTTTACACTAAACTACACTACACGTATATATGCATATCTAAATCTAAACATGCGTCAAGCATAAACATTATGCACAAAATTACGGCATCCCCCAAAATAAAAGAAATAAAAATAAAGAGATTGAAGTGAAAGAGAACTCCCTCAACCAATTAGTCGGTCGATGATTATCATGAATAACTAAATTTGCACTTGACCCATTCTATAAAATATAAAGAAACATTAAAAAAAATCTACAAATAAAAATAAAAATTTAAAAGAAATCACTTGTGTTGCCTCCCAAGAAGCGCTTGGTTTAACGTCTACAGCCCGACCATCTTGATAATCTCCAAAACAAGCGGTACTTCAACTGATAGTAGCAATCTTTGGAATGGTAGATTTAAGGTTTCCACAACTCTGAATCTCCTAGGCAAGATCGGTTGTGAATCTAATACTTTAACCATCTCTTCCACATCAATATCTTCATCTGAGACAGAATTTATGGCCTTATGTATTGAATCACTCAACTGATCCCCAAATAAGCTAACCAATGTATTAGGTTCATGTTCGTTATTTGGCTTTTCATTATTTCCTTAATTTTATTGGGCCGAACTGGTTCTTGTAAAGTAATACAATTCTGGGATGTTACAGCTTTGCAATGCTCCTGACCATCTTTCCTTGGTTGTTCTGGTTGGCCGGGAAGTACACCCTTGGGTTGCTCACTTGGATCCTTGTTTAATTGCAACATAACTTGTTGCATAAATTGTTGTTGTTGTTGTTGATTCTGCATGAATTGTTGCATAGTTTTGAACATTTGGATCAACTCCGGTTGTTGTGGCTGAAAAGAAAATGAAGGGGGTAGAGAATGCTGTGATGGTGGGGTCCAATGCTCTGACCAACAAGTCCTAAACTTAATTTATTTCATATTTTTCTGCATTAAAACATCAAAATTAAGCATATCTCATCAAATATTAATTAACTAGAATATAATGAAATATATCACCTTTTATAATATTTATATCCGGAAAGTACAAAATTATATTAAAAATCTAGGTAAATATTGTACATTTTAAACATTTAACAATGTTTCTTGTTTGGCTTGTTGTTTCGTGTATGGAGAATGTTTTTCTGCGTTTTTCTTGCATTTATTCATAGTATATATAACTATTAAAGAATTTTGAGAGGTAGTTTCATATTGTTTGCATGAGTAGATAAATAGTTATAAATTTTGCATCATCTGTGTGTCAAGATATGCGCTAATTAGGCATAAAATTCATATCTCATGATGTAGTGGCCAGATTTGAATAATCTTAGTCCTGTTTTCTTCGCTAGCTATAAATTTACAAATCATATGTTGGGTATATGAACTTATTTTGCACTAATGTTTGTGTAAAGGACTAAAATTGGATGAATGGTGGCAGCTTTCTAGGTTTTACTTTTTACGTTGTGATATGATTTTAATTTCAAGATCTATCTTATGCTTATTTGTTAAGAATGTTTTGAGCTTAACATAAAAAATTAAGATACTAAAATTACCTCAACTAAGGTCTGAAAAAAAATTAATAAAACGTTGTGTGCATCTGCTGTGTTCTTTGTTGACTCTTAGTGTTGTGTATTTAATTAAATGTTTGGCTAATAATTGTATCAGATAAAAATATATAATAATTAAATAATAAACCATTAACTGTTTATTGTAACTCAGGAAATTTTGGAGCTAAACAAAATTCATTCTAATGGTTAATGGGCTCGTACTTCTTTAGTACACTCAAAGTTGATTTATAATCTTGTTTCAGAGAAGCCAATTTCAAAATCCGTTAAAAATAGATCAAGCAGTAGAAAAATTATAAAATAGATTATTAAGAGTAATAAATGTCCTAATAATGTCTCTGTAAATTTTTATAGCATTTGGGTAAGTAGGTAATTAGGTAGAAATTTCTAATTCTACCACGATCAGATCAATTTCGAGAATGGTTAAATCAGTAATCTAGATTAAAAATTCACCTAGGTCTGATTACAAAGAAATTGGGTGTGAAATCTCAATTGTCTAAACTTCTATCTGTCATCTAACTATTCAAATTGACCCAAGCCCATTTGAACTTCTAAGTCCCATGGGCCAAAATTTTGAAATTTACTACAGAGTAACTAGGAACTGTTCAATGTACATTAATCTGACCATAATTAAGTGCAATCAACATGATATTCAATAAATTATCACTTGTTAATATTTATGAAAGACCCTTAGGGTGTCTGAAACTAATGGTTCAAATTTTAACTTAATTCGACACCATTTGGTCTGTCGAAAAATTCGTCGGTTAAGCTCAACAATAAAATCCTAAATATGAAATCATTCACTAAATAGTATTATAACCTTAAATTAAACTACCAAATGAGGTTTAACCCATCACTAAGCAAAAAAGGGAAGTTAATTAAGTTTTTCATGTTGCACATGTGTTGAGGCTTTGCCTCATCTTGTGTGCGGTTGTGATCTAATTATGATTCGAATTCCATCCTTTGTTCGGTTATGTGGGTTGAGCTCATTGAATTATAACACATGACTTCAACCATCTAGGTTCATAGGACTCTCTTGCTTCACCCTTATATTTGGCTCTTGAGTGTCATGTTTAATTTTTTAAACAAAAGGATGGTGTTGGTAGCATTTTTATCGGATCCCTCTGATATCAGGTCATTTAGTCGCATTTTATAATGAGTTGAATAAAACTACAAGTTGAGATACGTTGTCAATTTTTGAACTAAAGCTCTAGAAATGTATGCTAAAGCCTCTTCGCTATGCCTATTTTATAAGCACAAAAATTTTGACAAATTTCATGAATAAAACAGTGAGTGGTATAGAGATATATAGATTGCACTAGTATCCCTTTTATCTTTAAGTAGTGCAATGCATGTAGGCTATTACGAATGAAGCACATTTTCAGAAATTGTGGCACATTGGTTCTAAGTGATATGGGTACTGTGGTGGGTTATATATTGAAGAAGTGAGGGCGCAAGTGATATATGAATGTTTATATGTATATAAGATGCCATTTTAGCAATTATAATATGATATGTGGCCGCATAGGCCTTTTCTCACCACCGTGTATGATTCTAGAAGTTTTTAAAACATTTTCGCGGGTGTTTATATACCCATTTGCCAATAATGCTATATTCCTATTCTCTACATGACCACTACGACCTTCGCTTACCACCCTATATGATTTTAGAAATTTCTACAACTTTTTCATGGGTATTTGGATATTCATTTACCAATAATACTATATTTAATTTCTCTATAGGACAGGTAATTAATTCCTTAATTATTATCATTTTTCTCTAATATATGCAGATTATTAGTGTTTTTTCCAGCGTAGGCGGATAAATCAAAAGGCTCATGGTGGGGGATTGCGTGGTGTATTTGTGTTAATTATTGAATTGAGTTAATATAAATTTAGATGTAGTATGTTACGGAATAAGCCCTGAAGTTATATGAACTTGCATGATTCGAGATAACTTAATTGATTATTATTGTGCACATGTATTTTATATATCATCACGTTATTATTGTGGGGTATACACACTTTGGGGCACTCTAACCATTGTCTATAGTATATAAGCCTCAAAGTCCCGGAATACGATGAGGAGCGTACAAGGTACGCGAAACATATTCGTTACAGTTGTGTGTGTGTGATAAAGAAACATGAGTATGAGAAACATACGGTTCACAATGCATGAAAACCCATTTGAAATCTGGGTGTTAGGGTTTGTTGCCCAGACATCCGATGATGCTATGTTTAATTATTTTGCACATGTCGGGTATATGGAACAAGTAACCACGACCATTGTCCAAATTCTCTGCATTCATCTACATGTAACGAATTAAGAAATGTGTTAAATCCCAGCTTCGGGTAAGGGTTTTACTCGATTGTAGTTTTCCCTGTTTGTGCCAGTCTCGGGTCGGTTTGAGCAAGGACGAGCCAAACTAATTTTTAGACTGAGTATGAGCTCAGATGGCCGTATGAGCATGTTAAAGTGGCTAAGTATGCTCGACATGTAAATGATAGTTTCAGTTATAATACAGCAACACACGACTTATCATTGTATATGCAAGGTATACGTATGATTTTTATGAGTTAGTTAGTTTGGCCTAGATCTAGTATCCATTTGAAATTTTTATGATTTTTATGATTTAGTATCCATTTGAGATTTTTAGGGTATCTCAATTACATGCATCATAGGGACTTCAGATCATCAAATCGTGCCCCTGTAGGCCCAGCTTGATTGAGTCATACGTTTTCACCCGATTGAGTTCAGGGTTTGAGGTCTATTTATCCTTCTTGCCTAAAATATTACCTATAGAGTCACTTTTAGGACTCGAATCAATTTTGACTTTTGACGGTCTCAATCTAAACTTTCTGTCCATATACATATTGCATGTACCCATAGGTGGGCCCGACAAGGCCACAACTTGTTGGACTTTTAGATTGTCACGTGGCAACATCTAAGCCATAAACATCAGCCCTCGCTTCACCATATTTTCACGATTTTGAGGATTGTCACCATAGCACCGCGACCACTTTGGCTCATCACTGGTGGGACCCCGACCTCCTCTGACCACCAGATAGGTATGGTCGTGACCAATCATCAGGTAGAACTTATGAAGAAAACTCTGACAATCGGCATAAACAAACACCAAATCTCTGATACCACTTCTTAGGCTCTTTGGGCAACTCCCCTCAAATCTTTAGGTGGAACCCATGAAGAAAACTCCAACAATCGGCGTAGGCAAACATCAAATCTCCGAAGATTGTAACTTGGATCTAATACCACTTCTTAGGCCTAGGCCCTTAGTGCTCCCCCAAATCATTAGGTGGTAGGAAAACACCAAATATCCCAAAATTGTAACCTTAATCTGATACCACTTCTTAGGCCTAGGCCCTTTCGACTCCCCCAAATCATTAGGTGGCCCATGAAGGAAACTCTGACAATCGGCGTAGGCAAATACCAAATCTCCCAATATTGTAACATGGCTCTCATACCACTTAAGATTGTAACTTAGCTCTGATGCTACTTCTTAGGTCCTTTGGGGAAACTCCCCTCAAATCAGGTGGAACCAATGAAGGAAATTTCAACAATCGGCATTAGCAAATACCAAATCTCCTAGGATTGTAATCTGACTTTGATACCACTTTTTAAGCTTTTTGGGCCCCAACTAAACTCTAATACTACTTTTGAGTTCCTTTGAGCCCCAAACCAAGCTCTAATATCACTGTTGGGCCCTTGGGCATTCAAAAGAGACTTGGAATACGTGTCACAGACCTCTTTTAATATAAAAGTTAACTCAAGAAATAAGGCTTTCCCATTAGTTTATATAAAAGTCAACAACACCTTATATGACCTATGTAGGATAACCCCAACAAAAGTTAGGGGTTATTATAATTCCAACCCCACCAATCTCAACAGCTCTGCCCCACTCTCATAGCCATGGTGCACTTCGACATGTGTGATCGATGCTGGTCCAAAGTATGAAGGCAATAATAAAATTTTTAGTAAGATGTGTGCTTCCTGATTGGACCATTGCCAGTCCAAAGATTTTTTAATTTTTAAATGCAATGACGAATCTAATGCTCACACCCACACCCACCCACTCACCCAATACATACATAATCACTCCCATGTCACACCATTGAACCCCAACCTCTTATGTAACCATGGGCAAGATCTGCCACTCTAAATGTTGTCTTGAAATGATTACGTTGAGTTCTAATACCGCTTGTAATCATGGTTGCATGAATCGGAATCGGAATCAGAATCAGGTTTCCAGAGAATCGGAATCAAAATCGGAATCAGGCAGAATCGGTCAAGAATCGGTTTTTTTGAATCGGCCAAGAATCGGTCGGAATCGGAATTGAAATCGGAATTGGAATCAGTCCGAACCGAAAAAAATATAAAAATTTGACAACTCATGAAAAAAATAGTTAAAATACATAATTATATAATTTATCAACATACATACACAAATTCAGATATTTATACAACAATCATAAAGGTATGAATTATGACAATGCAAAGGTAGAGTCATACCTGAAAGAACAAATAAGAACATACACGAAAAAATATACTCTTTATGTAATTCAAACAAAAACAAACCTGGAAGAATATACCCCTTATATAATTAACACAATTTCATATAATAACATACCTGAAAGAGCATTCACAATTTATCATTACAATACCACAATGTCATTCACAGTATATCGTCACAATACCACAATTTAACACAATTTAATACCAGCCCAAAAAATGAATGTTTAACACAATTTTACATAGTGGTGATAACTAAATCACCTAATTCATCATCTGAAGCATGTTCGGAGTCTGAATCATTATCACAAATGGGAAGAGTTGAGCTATCATCTGTATGAACACGAGATCCTGATGTAGAAGGAGGCATAGAACCCACAATCAGATGAAGTCCCTCCGGCTCAGGTGGAAAAGATAAACTATCAGACGCAGTAGAACATGATCCAATTGTAGTTTTCAATGTGGAACCACTTTCATTCGCTGCAACGGCATCTTTGTCTTCACCATCATTGTTGCCAACATTGGTACCAAAGAAATCATCCTGCATAAAAAAAGTCTTACCCTATTCATTTCAATTCAACAAAAATTCATACAGAATATCATGAATGAGATGTAATCTTTAGTTAAACAATGAATGGGATGGGTTGTCCCGTTCTCCAACCCACTCATCTAACGAGTCTTCTACACTCAAATGCTCACTAACTGCATCATATTTATGCCTCCACTTCAACTCGTTTTCTTTGACTCGCCTGTTGTAATGAACATATACAAGATCATTGACTCTCATCCTGGCAAGTCGATTTCTTTTTCTGGTATGTACTTGGTCAAAAGTGCTCCAGTTACGTTTACAACCCGATGATGAAGAAGTTTGACTAAGTATTCTAATAGCTATCTTTTGTAGTTTGGCGCAACTTATCCATGTTGCTCCCACCATGATGCTACATTTGACAAATTGATTTGCTTATAAGCTTGCTATAAAAATGAAATACGGAGAAATGTGATTTTTACCTGGGCGAAGGACTTTTCTGTTGGTAATTGCAACAGAATGTCCAAACTCCTTTTGTAGATACAAAATCGGACCACTACAAAATATTAAAACAAAATTAGTAATCATATTTAGTTATACAAAAATATTTGTATATAAAACTTAAAAATAATAGTATTTTGACCTGCAAAGATGCCATGGATAGAATTGCCTCATTGCCTTCCAAACGACAGATGACATCATTGAATGCACGATACACCTCACTTGGCTACAAAATTATTCTCAATCAAACATAAGCAATATGAAATTGTTAAAAAAATCATAAAGGTATGTAAGTTAAATAAGAACATACAATAGTAGAGTTGGAGCGATAACGAGTTTGAGGATTAAGCATATATGCCACAGCATGAAGAGGATGACAAAATTGATTCGCCCACCTCTTGGTGATGATAGCAACAAATAACTTGTATAGCTCTACTTCATGTCATGGACCTCTTTTATTTTTTCTATAGTCGTTTGCATTGCATCATAAACGAATGACATCGAAGGTCTGTCATCACTGTCCACCAATCTCAAAAATCGCATAAGTGGCTCAATTGTTTTATGCACAAATTCCATCTTCTTCCAAAAATGTGCACTCAAGACAATCCCTTCAGCTGCGATTCCATCCTCTTCTTTTGCAAACTTTGATGATGAATACATTTTAGAAACAAACATCTTTTTCAGTGCCTGCTTGTGTTCTAAGAAGCTCGTAATCGTCAAAAAATGCGTAGCAAATGGAGTTGCTCCGGGTCTCACCAATTCATGTTTATTTGTGAAATTATTCCTCATAAGAGCCAACAACCATGAGGGGTTGTATATAAGTTTAGTGACTTTCTGTGCATTCGTAATGCATGTCCCAACTTTCTTAGTTTTTGCAAAGTCCTTCAGCATCAAATTAATACAATGGGCAGCACACGGCGTCCAAAATAGATGTGGTCTCTTATGTTCTAGCATCTTCCCGGCAGATTTGTATGCTGAAGCATTATCAGTAATGACCTGGACAACATTTTCCTCCCCAACTTCTTCTACTACTTTGTCCAGCAAACTAAACAAATAGGTAGCATCTTTTTTTTTATCTGAAGCATCAACTGATCCAAGGAAATACATTCCTCTCGGGCAGTAAACCAGAAAGTTGATCAAAGTTCTCCCGGATTGATTGGTCCACCCGTCAGACATAATGGAACAAGCCTGTTATCTTCCAAGAAGCTTTTATATCCTCCAAGCTGGCATTTATGGAAGCCACTTCAGCAGTAAGAAGATTACCTGACAAAGCATATCTGCCCGGAGGTTTGATCCCTTGATTACCGAATTTACCTGCCACATCAATCATTTTTTGGAAGTAAGGCGAGTCCACAACATGGAAAGGAATGGCACAGTGATAGAAGAATCGAGCAACGGCTGTGTGCAATTGCTCTTTCGCCTTCTTTTCTAATGCCGTGGTAATTCTCATTTGACCTAAACCTGATGTGTTCTTCTTCGCACCTTCAACAATAAGTGTTTTCCTCTTACCTGTAGACTTAGAGCACCCACCACTTTGCTCCTGAACTTCCATCTCTTCCGTATCTAAGTCATTCAAACCATATGACCCTATTTCTTCTCTAATCCTTTGTTTTTCTTTCTTGGCCTTTTCCACACCAATGAAATAATCTCTCATCTTTTGTGCATCTGCTTCAGGAACTTCTTACACGCAACAACATTTTTTTTTACTCTAGCTAGATGTTGCTTGAATCGATATATCCCTCCACTTATGGTTTTTCCGAAAAAATTACATACGATTTACTTCTTAGATGCATCAACTGGTGTGCAATATTCCCATCCAATATCCATCTTCCCTGTAACAACTCTGGTATACACAACAAAGCATTTGAAAAACACACAATTGTACATCAATTAGCATGACATTAAACATCAATTAGCATTAAACATCAATTAAACATGAATTAAACATCAATTATCCCTAAAATATCATCAATTGACCTCTGAAATAAAAAAAAATATGTCATCCAATTAAACATTAATCAGTCCAATTAAATATCAATTAGCATGATATTAAATACCAATTAGTATTAAACATCAATTAAACATTAATTAACCTTAAATTAGCATCAATTGACGTCTGAACTAAAAAAAAATCATCCAATTAAACATTAATCAGTCCAATTAAACATCAATTAACATGACATTAAATATCAATTAGCATGACATTAAATATCAATAGCATGATATTAAACATCAATTAGCATTACATATCAATTAATCAACAATTGACCCTAAATTAGCATCAAATGACGTCTGAAATAAAAAAAATCATCTAATTAAACATTAATCAGTCCAATTAATCATCAATTAGCATGACATTAAACATCAATTAGCATTACACATCAATTAAACATCAATTAACCCTAAATTATCATCAAATGACGTTTGAAATAAAAAAAAATTCATCCAATTAAACATTTATCAGTCCAATTAATCATCAATTAGCATGACATTAAACATCAGTTAGAATTAAACATCAATTACCCCTAAATTAGCATCAATTGACGTCTGAAATTAAAAAAAAATTCATCCAATTAAACATTAATCAGTCCAATTAAACATCAATTAGCACACCAATCAGCTAAAACAACAATAATTAGCATCCAATTACACATTAATCATCAATTTTTTTAAAAAAAATCAACTTTACTCGTCGGTACACAAACAGCGATTGGCGGCGAGATTCGAGTCCACAGGGTTGTCGACCGGCCGCACGTCAGAGGCGAGGTCAAGGCGTGTCGGAGGCAAGGTCGAGGAAGCGCGGCGGTCGCGGAATTGCGGCGGCGGACGGCGGATCACTCGTGTAAAACCCCATTTTTGGGTTAGGGTTTTACCCGATTTAAGTTTTCCCTATTTGGGTCAGTATCGAGTTGGTTTGAACGAGATCGAGCCAAACTTGTTTCAGAT
>JAVDBV010082959.1:0-13420 GCA_032619315.1 Piper longum | reverse complement strand
TATAGGAAAACCAGGAGTGACGTGGACGGCTCAGATCTTGCCACGTGGCACGATCTGGAATTCCAACAATTATAGTGGAACCCACATATAGGTATATCTAATATACCTATGAACGAAAAACTCGAATTGAGACCGTCGAAAATCAAATCTTACTCAAGCCTAAAAGTGACTCGATAGATAGGAATTAAACCAATCATGTTAAATGGACCCCAAACTTAGAAATGTTAAAAATAATGACTCGTTCCTCGCTGTACCATTTTTTTTTTTTGAGGAAAATTATAATAATAATTATTGTTGTTATTATTTTCGGGGTTTTTACAAGCATCGTAGTATGTCGTTCTAATAATTATTACTTTTAAATATTCAATTTAAAATAAATGATACCTCACATGGTTCAAGGCTCGAATTTGGCAACCTATGGCATCAGAAGTTCAATAAGGTTCGACCGGAGGAATTCGGCAGAACATCATGTGATTTTCAATGAATTTTGGTGAATCGGGTTTTTCGGCAATTGTTCGGTGGTCTTCCAATAGTTTTTTGGCGACTATTCCAACGGGGAAATCGGGGTAAGGGTCAGCACCGATTCGGCGAGCTCGTCCCAATGGTGGTGATAGTGAGGATGATTGCAGCAGCGATGACCGTCAGCAGGAGGGGTGACGCTAGGTAGGGGAAATGTCGGGAAGCTCAATGGGAGGGGCATCGACGTCACGGCTTCGGTGAAGCAATGTAGACAGCGGAAAAATCACGGCATGAGCTACTACAAAATTGCGGGGTAATTTCGGTGTCGCGGCAATTGGACAATGACTGGGGTGGTTGAGATGACACGACAATGGCACGGCGGGGCTGGGCGGCGTTGATTGGCGCAGTGACGGTGACGAACATGATGGCGGCGGTTAGCATTTGGGGTGAAGGAGAGAAGTGTCGGCAGGGGGGTTGGGGAAAAAAGGTGTTGGGGTGTTCGGTGGCAAACTCGTAAATAAAACTGGACTCAACTGTAACTCGAGTTAAGAATAATAACTAACTCATAATAAATCCAAAAAATAAGGAAAAATCCCATAAAATAAAACAAACACCACAACATCCAAATAACATGCTCTATAACTAACAACCCACCCGAATACGATCTCACATGTCCTAATGCGTTATTCGGCCTAAACTAATTCTACGGTCACAAGATGAAAAAAAACAACACCATCGATTGTATACTCTCATATCTACTGATAACTCAGTTTGTTCATGCGTATCTAATGCTATCGATTACTTGGGTATACATGAACCCTCATAGCACGTGCACACGGTCAATCTCAACCCCACGCATGTATTCTGAAAGTTGAACCAACTCGTACCATGGTCAAACCGACCAACTAACGATTATAAAACCCTGACTCGAGTGGCGGGTTTTACAACCTTCCCTCCTTATAAAAATTTCGTCCCCAAAATTTTAACATACGAAGGTTCTACTGAAACTAGAACTTGGAAGCTAGATACACATCAGTTGCATCCTCTATTGCTTCAACAATCATGTAAATCCTCACTCAATGTAGTGCGCTAACATGGTGAGTTCTGCTAGTGATACTGTCAATATCGAACCTTCCCGATTCTAAATTGTTTGGGCATGTTCTGACATTGCCATCATCATTCTCCTTGGTTCTAATCCATATTGCTAACTTGGCAGAAAAATCTACCTAAGGGCCTACTGGGTTGGTCAAGAAGATACTCAGAGTATTGCAAGGTGCTAATCTGAGCTATATCTGGGAAAAGTACATCGAGGGCAAGGCCTACCTACTAACATATATCCATGTCTCTCTGTTCTTCATCAATATGAAAAGTCAACTACATGTACTCTCAGGAAACTCTATTCTAGGTCCTACAATCATTGTAAGGTCTCCTATGAGTCTCTGTTAGGTACGGTGTATAACCTAATGAGCTGCACAACTCACTGTCACTAGTCTAGATCCAACTCTCAAGTGTCCTTATATAAGGAACTGGACCGCTCTTAGTTGACTTGGTCCCGAGTCAAGTATCTCACTCTATTTTAGAAGAGAAAAAGGATAGCTACTATGACTCTACTGTATACTATAGCTCTGGTGGCTATCCATGCAACCACTAACTATTACTGAAGGGAGCTCTCTGTGACAGAATGGAGGTGAGAATACCTGTACATGTACAGTGTGTCTCAAGGAGTATGAAAACATACTCTCCATGGAGCTACGAAATCTGCATCTAGTCCGTAGCATATGCTCTAGTCAATGTCTGTTCATCTTAATCATTTGGACAACTGATAGTATAACTAATATATCTAGAGGGGTGAGTGGAAATACTTAAATGAAAACTCTACTCTGTCGACATCTTTGGGTTATTGGATAGGAGATTGAATCTCGTGAAAATATACTCATACTACTCAAGAACTCTCAATAGGTGATATCTCATCCTCACATGTGGGATCAGATATTAGGTAACGTGGGGAAATCCACTAGACTAAGAAAAACCTGCTACATAGGTATGTCACTCTGATCTATGATAAGGTCAAGGTATCATGCAAGTGCAAGGGAGATGAAATCGCTATGTAGCATACTGGGTGGCCAAAATATGGGTAGCTCTATAAACTTGTCTCTAAGATTACTATAATTTACTATGCCATAGGTGATCAGTCTGTGGAACAATCAATCAATGACAAATCTTAGAAACGGCTCCTAAGTGGCTCTAATTCAATCAACTAACAGTAGGTGTGTGTTTCTCAATACTATACTAGTCACACACTTCTAAACGGGCGGGGTTTAAACAACCCAAAGAACCCCTATCTCCCCTCAAGTCTATGGGGATTCATAGTGAGGCTCAACACATGTCTCATCCGCTCTTCAGTGGTGTGTGACCTACCATGTTGTATCAATTTGTAATACTAATTTTGACTCACATGACTACTACCGTTGTGGTAGACTCTCAAGTAAGGCTATCAATCAAGATAAGTATGCATTGGTATCACTCTATCTGGTCAACATAGTATGTTCTATCTGAAGTGCCTATCTGCATCGTTCTCAAGCTTAGGTAAATCCATTATCGTAAGATCGGTCTGCAAACACCTATTTGCACTGTAAACTCTAATCAGTACTATAAAGGTACCTCTATACTCAAGGAAAAGGCTCAATCCTATGTCTTAAGGTAAGGACCTAATCATGATGGTGAAGCACAAGAGAATCACTATATCTCTGAAAGACACTACCTCACTAACCTTCTATCTATGCTCAATACTCTAATACAAACCTAACTCCTCTCGCTGACTAGCCAATAGCTAAATAGGCAAAACTGCATGTGTGACTAACTGTAAAACCCGTGATTCGAGTCACGGTTTTATATCGTTGGCCGATCAGTTCAGCCGTCGGTTCGGTTGAGTGTATTTCAGAACACGTGTACTGAGCCGATGCCGGTCACGTGTATGAGGTATGAGAGGTCATGTGTATCCGAGTATGTGATGATAACGTCATGAATGGGCAGAGAATGAGTTATCAAAATATATGAGAGTATACAGTTGATGGTTTTAGATTTCTTTATTTTGTGACCGTAGAAATAATTTTAGGCCGTTTACCATGCAAGATGCGTTATGGGGTAGTTTGGGTGGGTTATTAGCTATAGAGCATGTCATTTGGATGTGGTGATGGTTTTTTTATTTTATGGGATTTTTTCTGATTTTTCTAGATTTGTTTTAGGATTTATTGCGAGTTAGTTATAATTTTGACTCGAGTAGGAATCGAGTCAATACTTATTTACGAGATTTCCACTGAGGTATAATACCTCTTCCCCGACACTCTCCCTCACCCAAACCCTCGCTGCTGTCCACCACTGCTGTCGGCGCCGCCCGCCCCACCACGACGTCGTCGTGCTACCCCGACCGGCACCAGCCACGATCGGGCCGCCGCGACGCCGGAATCGGGTGCGACGCCGCCACTGCTTCCGGACACGATTCGCCGCCGATCGGGCCGCACCGCTGCCGCCATGATGTCGACGACCACCCTCACCACCTCATCGATGTTTCCCCCCTACCCAGCACCGACAACGAGGCCGGCCATGGGCCTGATAGGAGTGACCCACCGCGCCGGCCAAATTTGGTGTCGCCGCTAACGGCCATCGCCGTCGCGGTCGGCTCTGTTGTCACCACCATTGGGTCGGGCTCATCGAGACGGTGCCGACCCTTACCCCTGATTGCCCCGCTGGAAGAGTCGCCAGAAAACCACCAGCAGTGGCCGGAAAACCACCAGCAGTGGCCGAAAAACCGCTGAACTCGCGATCGAACTTCGGATGCCATCGAGCGCCGAATTCAAGGTTCAAGATACACGCATGCTGAAACCCTAGCCATCGCAGATTGTTGACGATGCGAGGTATAATTTCCTCTAATCTGATTATCTAAAGTTAGTGAGTGTTAGCACAGCATGCTCAGATTTGTTAATTTATGTGATTAAGGCTTAATTACTAATGAAACGATAAATGGCATGGTTGATGAATTGTGAATGAATGTTAAGCGATCTAATGAGGTGAATTGAGTTGAACAAGTCAGTTCATTGCAATGTAAATTAGAATTACATAATAAAATTGGTATAAATAGGATAGTTAAAATTATTTTTATATTATGATTATTTGACTGTTATGGATGTTTGATTGTGAAGTGTGTAATGATCATGTCGAGTTGTGCATCATGTAGTTAGCGGGCGTTAGTATTTCGTTCAGATGTGTAGGTACGGAGTAGGAGCTCGCGGCCTAGGTGCGATGGCACGCTTGGAGCTTCTAGCAGGTCCGTTTAGGACTCGTCTCTTATTTAAGCTCTATTCCATCGTATGTTTGGTTTTCTACTTGCAAGACAAGTTAAGTGGAGTTTTATTTGATCCCATTTAACACTGGTCATTTAACCAAACAGTTTTCCGAGATTAATAACCTCGAGGATGAGATCCCTCGAGTATGTTTTCAAAAACAAAATCTACCGCAGGTTGCCTTCGGGCCTATTATATTAAATTCCCTACTCATGCCTATATATATAGTTTTCGTGTTTTCAGTGAGAGGTGGAAAGAGGGAGGCAGCCATGTCTTCACGAAGGGCATATGTTCGTCTTCTGGTTGATGTTGGGGAGGACCCACTTCATCCCGAGGGATCCTGCTAACTCCACATTTGAGTTCCTCACACCCGGAGAACGTGGAGGTTTACGGGTATTGTTTAGTACAGTGCATGTCTAGATTTGTGGTTAAAAGGGTACTAAAGGCGATTGCCTGAGAGTACTCGGCCTTCAGCTCAAGGCTAGGAGTAATATGGAGGACGTAGAGGGCTAAGATGAACGAGAATGAGATTTGATACAAGACACAATAGATGAGATGGCCTAGGAAAGAGAAATGAGATGGATAGGGGACGCTGCCGCTCGAGGGCGACGGCTCCCGTTAGTACCCTTGTGAGAGTTCTTGAGGAAGTATATGGTTTTTATTCAACAGGAGGGTTAGCTCTTCTGTGCCAGTTTGATATTAGTTATTTTCGGGAACGAGAACGCTCGTTACTGACGTGTTTTCGTACTATATGTAGGTGACGAATATGAGATGGAAGTGCCAGCTTGGACAGAGGAGCAGCGAGATCTCTTGCACACACACATGGTTAATGATTGAATGTTTAATATTGTGTTTATGATTTATTTACGTTAAAATTGACGTGAAAAAATGTTAAGAGATGATAATATATTGATGATTGAATGCAATGATTCGATGGCATGATGTGAATTATGAATAGAATGTACAGGTGGGCTAAGACCCAAGCTTGAGAATAAGTATACCGCAAATTATATTTTGTGAATAAAATTGTTGATATGTCCATATATAGTGTATATATCATTCTGACTGGGTGGCCCCTAATTGCACTTTTAGGGGAGGTTCTGTCCGTTTATGTTTAGAATTCTTTTTTTTATTTTCTCGCAACTGTGTTGATGTGTAAATTTGTTGGATGTCATCCATGTAGTGGCATGTCAGGATTTCTGTGCATTCATCCATGCATATAGAAAATCATATCTTCATCTTAAGATGCCGAGAGTAGATCCAGGTCGGCTTAACCGAATCTAGTAGATTATCGAACGGTTCGGTCGCCGGTAGCATTTCTGGGTCAGTTCATGGGTGAGCCGAATCGGAGTGTTACACCAACTACTAACCATTTGATCTATGTATGCTACTTGCTGCCCATGGATGTATTATCATGCTGTCTGAACAATCTGATCTGGACGTCATACTATCACGTTCTGACTTTGTCCATGCATACCCCTATGAGTCTATCGCTCATAGTGTCTAATGGGGTTATCTTGCAATATACATCTGACCCAAGGGTGTCAGGTCAAGACAATGGCTGCAAGAGAGCTAGTCGAGTTGGACCCTACTCCATCTCATTAGAATAATCACAGCTTTCCTAATTATCCTTTGTTCTGTTGATGCCACTGTAGCTATATCTTGTTCCTCAAACGACCTTGCTCAGCTCTGAAAGTTGTGACATGCGATCACCAAGCAAGGTTTAAAATCCTTCAAGTAGCTATCCTCATGTGGAGGCGAGGCAACTACTTAGCCATGGCTTAGGTTCTAACTATTCCACTCTATCAGTGGTTGAGCAATACACGAACGGTGGTAGTGCGTATTCGGTAAGTGGCTGAGTAATACACGGACGGTGGTAGTACGTATTCGGTTGGTGGTAGTGCAACTCAGACAGCGCTTGGGCAACTCGATCAGCAGTTATGCACCTCTGTCACTAGCAGTGCTATCCAGGTGGTGAGGATCTTATCCTGATCATGTATTGTAAATCCACTACTGCCTCTAACATGTCTTCCTCCATGTGATTGTCTCCCTAAGAGTGGCTACTAACAACTCGGCTTACGTTGTCCAACCATGCGTGTCTGATCCAAAGGGGTTTGGATCATGGTGGTGACAGATACCATAGTGAACCTATGCTGAACCCACTCTAATCACCCAAAATCTGGAGTGGCTGCTTCTCACAGTGCTGACTGGCCTTCAAAAGCAAGGTTCAAAATCCTTCAAGTAGTTATCCTCATGTGGAGGCGAGGCAACTACTTAGCCATGGCTTAAGTTCTAACTGTCATGCTCTATAACTAATAACCCACCCGAATATGATCTAATGCGTTATTCGGCCTAAACTAATTCTACAGTCACAAAATGAAAAAAAACAACACCATCAATTTTATACTCTCATATCTACTGATAACTCAATCTGCTCATGCATATATGACGTTATCATCAACTTGGACCATGGTCGAACCGACTGGCTTATGACTATAAAACCCTGACTCAAAGTCACGGGTTTTACAATTTTAGTTTTAGGTTGGTTGTTACCCGATTTGAGTTGCACACCTGGCCTTGAGAGGCTTGCACCTGGAAGTTTCTCTAGTGAGAGGGAGTGAGCAGCGAAGTTCATTTTAGGACCATGGATCCTCATCCAATCAATGGTAGCTACATTTGAATGCAGGACTTTATCGGAGGCAATTATGAGGGCACTCAAGAGCGAGCATGCGCAAGAGCCATGCTACTAGATCGGAGGCAGTGGTTAGACCAGCCAACAAAGCCACAAATAGTGGAGTCAAGACTATTAGGGAACCAATAGCAGAGGAGGTGGACTGACTTGGGAGTTATAGTGTGTATCGTTTAGGGTCAATAGATATAGAGGTTTCCCCAATAGACCCAGGCATTCCAGGTAGAGCAGTAGACTACATGGAGGACCCATTGTGCTCACACTGTCAGAGGAGACATGACGGTCATTGCCCGAGGATCATAGGTTTCTGTTTCACTTGTGGCAAGTTAGGGCATTTTATAGTCAAATGCCCTAGACAAACACAACAATAGCACTATAGAGTATCTCAGCCACAACAGTGAGACTTGCCTGCACCGCCGCAATGGCCACTCCTACCTACACCACTAGCCCATCCTCAAAGGCAGTAATTTAGGGGTGTCCTGTAGCCACGGGTGCAACACAGACAGCTTGGATAGCAGAGCTAGGGAGGGTATCAAAGGCAAGCAGGTTTGGCAGCAATAAACGTGATACCACTACAAGAAGATGATGTCTGACAAACATATGTGATCTGACGGATGATGATATGCACACTGGGAAACTGGAGGAGTATGGCAGGATGTACGTTGCCACAACTAAGCGGCATTATAGGAGGACATCGTCATCACAGGTACCCTTCTTATCCTCTCAATACTAGTACTAGTGTTGTTTGATTTAGGCAATACACACACTTTACTAGCCGGGACTTTCATAGATAGGATTGGCTTAATAGTAGGTGACATAGGACACAACTTAGTTGTGTCGACTCCAGCTAGTGCCACTCTCACCACTGGAGTGTGTGTGAGAGGCGCCCTTGTTGCCATTCAGCGTCAGACACTGTTGACCAATTTCGTTGTTTTACTAATGAGACATTTTGACACCACCTATGGCATGGATTGGATGACGAGGCACAGAGCGTTGATCAACTATCCAAAGAAGGTTCAGCTTTGTCTTTCATGCCGTGAGAGAGTGACCTTTTAGGGCAGAGGTAGAGCTAGCAGATGCAGTTTCATTACCTTTTAGAGAGACCAGAAATTTCTAGTAAGAGGTTGCAAGGCCTTTTTTGTCCGCATCTTGGCCACCAGGGATCAGCCAGCGCCAATTATGTTAGATGTTCCATTTGGTGGAGGCGATATGATCCATGTGGAGGCTGCAGAGTTACCTACGACCAGATAGGCTAAGCTTACCATCAGGGTGCTACCTAGTTGGATGCCACCATTTGACTTCCCGGAACTCAAGAACCAGCTACAAGAAATGTGCAAACAAGGATTCCTTCAACCTAGTGACTCTGTAAAACCCACGTTTCGAGTTAGGGCTTTATAGTCAGAACCGGTTGGTTTGATTGTTATTTCGAGTCGAGTTTGTTTTAGAACACATGTATTGAGCCGACGCCGGTCGCATGTATGAGGTATGAGGGGACATGCGTACCCAAGTATATGATGATAACGTCTTGAATACAGCAAAAAAGAATGAGTTATCAGAATATATGGAAGTATGCAGTATTTTTTTTTATTATGCAGTTTGATTGTAGAATTAGTTTTACGTTGTATATCGCGTTAGGATGCATTACGGGCAGTTTAGGTCGGTTACTAGTTATATAGCAAGTCATTTTGATCTTGATATGTTTATTTTATTTTATGGGATTTTTCTAGATTTTTTTAGGATATTTTTTTAGAATTTATTACGAGTTAATAATTATTCTTGCTCGACTCACAGCCGAGTCAAGATTTATTTATAAGTATGCCACCCAACTAATTTTCTTTCCCCGACACATCTCTCCACCCAAAACTCTAGCCATCACCCCCCCCCCCCTTTTGTGGTCGCTCCCGCCTCTGCCGGCACCGCCCGGCCGCTGATCGACGCCGCTCCGCCCCGGTGCAACGTCGTTGTGCCGCCCTGACCAATCCCGGCCACCACTTGGCTGCCACGATGCTAGAATTGCCGCACCTAGCGATGAGCTCGCGTTGCTAATTCCGTCATCGTTGCCATCGGGTGGTTGGCTCGATATCCTCAACCTTCCCCGACCAAAGCGCCACCTAATGCCTCCCACACCAGCTAGATCTAGTTACCCACTGGCCAGGCCGGTTATTTTCCATTTTTCGGCGAGCCACTGCCTCCATCGGCCACGTCGATACCACAGATGTGTTGGGCTTGCAGAGACAATTTTAATGGTACCACATACGACCACTATTCGGCCCGTAGACATCGCCGCCGATTGCTGCTGGAAAACTGCGGAAAAGATGTTGGAAAACCAGGATTAAGTGACTAATGAGGTAATCTGAGCATGATTAGTGGTTAAATTGATATGAATAGGGAGAGTTATAATTATTTTCATATTTATGATTATTTGATTATTGATGATGTTTGCATTGTGAGTGTGTTGATCGTGATGAGTTTGATGCATCATCTATTTAGCGGGCATTAGCTTTTAGATTTGATGTGTAGGTATGGAGTAGGAGCTCGCCGCCTAGGCACGATGACACGTTTGGAGCTTCTACTAGGTTCGTTTCGTCTATGTTTTACACTCTTTCCATTGCATGTTTGATTTATGACTTGCACGACGGGTTAAGTGGTGTTTTATGAGATCCCACTTAACTCGGGCCATTTAGCTGAACAATTTTTTGGATTAATAACCCTCGAGGATGAGATCCCTTGAGAATGATTTGAAAAGAAGATCCACCGCAAGTTGCCTTTGGGCCTATTTTACCGAGTTTTCAGTGATACGGGAGATGGCGAAATCGACTTCACATACCATGAGCGGATGGTGTGACAGTCAAAGCGGGCTCTGGATTAGTGCAAAACATTGTTCCATTCCTGAGGGATCCTGACAACTCCGCGTTTAAGTTCCTCACACCCGAAGAACGTGGAGGTTTATGGGTACTGTTTAGTACAGCGCATGTCATGACTTGTGGTTCAAAGGGTACTAAAGGCGACTCCCTGAGAGTACTCGGCCTTCGTGCTCAAGGCCAGGAAAAATATGGAGGTAAGGAGAGGGCTTAGGATTCAAGACCAGAAAATGAAGTAAGAAAATGCCGAGAGAGGCATTAGCCGTAACAGAACAGACAGTTTGGGATGCTACCGGGTCTGCAGCCAAGTGGCTCCTCAGTAGGTGCCCTTCAAAGAGTTTACAAGGAGTATATGATTGTTTTTTTTCATATGAGAGTCTGCTCTCATAGCCAGTTTGTTATTAGTTATTTTCCGGGCTGGTACCACTCGTTACTGACGGTTTTGTACTATATGTGGTGACGAGTATGAGATGGATGTGTCAGCCTAGACGAAGGAGCAATGAGGTCTTTTGCACACACACACACACACGTATTAGGTGACTAAATGTTTAATATTCTATTTATGATTTTATTATATTTCAACTGATGTAAGGTAATGAAAAGTATGATGATTTGATGAACTGCTAAGACATGATGCCATGATGTGAAAAATGAATAGAGGGCACAGGTGGGCTGAGACCCAAGATTCAGAAAAAGATGCTTACTAGATTAGAATTACGTATGAATAAAGTTGTTGATTTATAGTTATTTATATTTGCATATATTGATTTGATAGGGTGGCTCCTAATTGCATTTTTAGATGAAATTCTATCTGTTACATTTTAGAATTTTCATTAATTTTCTCGTAATGGTATTGGTGTGTGATTCAAATTACTTGTCATCCATGTAGTATCCTGTTAGGGTTTTATGCATTCATCTATATATGACAAGTCAGATCTTCATCTTAAGACGCCGAGATTAGATCCGCACAGGTTGGGTTCGGGTTAGCCGACCTAACCGGGGCCTGTAACATGCCAGTTTGGTTCATGAGGGTGAACCGGCTTTGGGGTGTTACAAACTCACCCCAAGATACCTCTTGTATAAAAAGAAGATGGAAGTCTTAAGATGTGCATGGACTACAGTTGATGAGCATGTAAGCAGATACAATGCAAGTACATGGCCACTTACGAGCGGGAGGACAAGGTGCATTGACACAAGGTATGAGCACACCCCTTCTTTTAGTGTGTATGTTATGTTTTTGTGCATGGTTGTTGAGTTGTGTAACCCCTCAGGTGAATTCCAGGGACATAATTTTTAAAGCAAAACGGACAGAATCTCCCCTAAAAATGCAATAGGGGTCACCCTCTCAACAACAAACAGTATATATTTTTATCAATAAATCCACAGACATAGTCTAAACATAGTATTTTTCCCCAAATTCCAATTATCCTTTCATCATATGAGCCGAATCTAAACTCCATTGCTCATCTATTCATTTTTCACTCTTTATTTTTATTCACATGCATAATATTTACAATGGTTCACAGAATATTACTTAAATTCCATCATCCACGCAGTTCAACACACATCATTCTCACCAATTACACTTGGCAAGTACATGTGCGCAATTTCAATACTGCTCCTCTGCAGTCCCAAAAATGTTCATTCCTCGCAGTTCTCACCTACATATAATAAAGAGACATTAGTAACGAATGTTACTGGTTTGGAAATAACTAATAACAAACTAACACAAGAAAGCTAACCGTCCTATTGAATGAAAACATCATTAATAAAACTCTCATAAGGGTAATAACTAGGAGTCGTCGACCTTGCACAATAGCACCCCCTTTCTATCTCATTCTCATTCATTGGTCACTTTAAACTATCCATTGTGAGGGAAAATCATTCTTCTTCCTCTCAATCCTCTACATTCTCTGTATCACTCCTGGCCCTGAGAACAGAGACCGAGTACTCTCAAGCATGTGCCTTCAGTACCCTTTGAAGCCACAAGTCTAGACATGCACTGTATAGTAGTACCTGTAAACCTCCATACTTCTCCGAGTTTGAGGAACTCAAAGGTGGAGTTATTAGGATCCCTAGGGAATGGAATGAACACTCACCAATTCCAGAGCCCGCTTTGACGAACGCACACCCTATCTAAAGACGTGGCCATCAATTATCCCTCATCTCACATCTCACTGAAAATACGAAAACTACACGTACATAGACCTGGGTAGGGATTTCAATATAATAGGCCCGAAGGCAACATAAGTTGGATCTGAGTTTCGAAAAAAAACTTGAATGATCATGTAACACCCAAATTTTGGTTCACTTAAGAATCGAATCAGAAATGTTACAATCGTGTCAAATCATGTCTAAAGGTCTTGGTCGGTAAGACTCGATCAATAAAATAGATCGAATCAACCCACTTGGTGTCATGAGAATGGAAGACATTGTTAAATATGCATCAAAATACATCAAATATACATAAAAGTAAGAAATAAAATAATTATGTTGAGCTTATGTATGTATAATGTTTTTCTATCTTCCCACCAAAGTCGACTCAGGATTACAAGACCTACATATATAATATGAAAAACGCCAGTAACGAGTGTTACTGATCTGAAAAATAACTAGTATGAACTGGTAAATGGGTATTTCACTACCCACAAAAACTTATGAAACTTCAAAATTACCTTACACTGGACAGTAAGCAAACATACTTAAACCAGTGTCATCGCGCATGCACAACTAATATTTATATTTATACATGTAACACTTATGCCCTCACATCCTCCATATTACACCCACCACGATACTCAAGTGGCACAAGGAACAGTTAAATTAGTGCCAAAAATTTCAGAAATGTACTATGTTACATAGTACCCTCATACACCGCACTACCTCAGGGTTTGAACGAGTATAGTACGGTCCAAACATATCTTCGTACCGCTCACTCTCTTATAATAAGTTTAGAGAAAATGCTTGTATTATATATTTATGGAGCTTCAATTCGAAAACCAACAAGGGATCTCATCCTTGTTGTTTTATTAAGCATAAGTAGAAAACACGGTTAAATGGCCCGACATCGG
>JAVDBV010082947.1:3690-27119 GCA_032619315.1 Piper longum | reverse complement strand
TTTTATATATATATATATATATATATATAATCTGTGAATAAACGAATTGGAGTGAGGAACCCGGTAGCTATTATAGTTTTAAAAAATCTTTTTAGGGTATAAAAACTCTTCAAATTAACTTAATTTTGTAACTTGACAAGTCAAATTCTATAGATGACTATATAATGACTAATTTAATAATTGACTTTTCGAACCATGTTATAAAAATTATCATTACAAACTTTTTTAGGCTATCTAAATTAGTATTTTTAAGTAATATAGATCATATAGTTATTAATTTCAAGTGTTAAAAAAATAATATAAATTTATTTCATATAACTCTGAGTTGACTTGGAGTCGACTCTACTTCTATACCGAACTGAGTCCAAATTTTGACTTTTAAACTATAATCGCTATTAGTATTAACTATTATAATTATATTTTAGCTAATATCTTAACTTTTATTGCCTCATAATAAGAAAAACAGCAGATCATGTCCTCGCAAGAGCCATCAGCATGTCTATACGAATCCATGGACCTCTATAGGTATAAAAAATTGCAACAAAATACATATTGAATTAACTGTAAGAAAAATTAGCAATGCCAACTCTCATGATTAATAAAAAAAATTAAAAGGTTCATTTTTCCGCCATTCTCTTGATTTTATATGTATGAAACGATCAATATGCCTGCTAGCTGTTGCTTATTCGATAAAGATGGAAGAATTGCGAAAGGAAAAGACAAGAAACAAGGAAAATGGAAAGGACCCAAGTTAGTTTGTATGATTATATATAGTATTATTAGTCACGAGTTTTTAACAATTTGCAGGACGAAATGGCACCGAACAAATGTTTGATGTCAAGGCTTGTCATGTTCTCAACATTATTTTCTTCGTTTCAAGTATTTGGATGCATTACTTATAATATACTACCTATAAGCTAACTCTTCACGGGTTCACAGTTTTTCTACCTATAATAATAATAATTGGGTAGAGACTACTTATGCTTTTCCAAAGCATGTGAATTGCTCGTCTTGATATAAACAAATGCACATATTAGTAAGTGAGGTCATCCTCTCCGAGCTCAGACTTGGGTTAATTAACGATGGAGCGGGCCAGGTTAATTGTTACTTAGTTATTATAATTAAGTTTATTATATCTAGTATGAAATGAGATGCTAATACTTAAAATCGATGCTAATAGAGTTTATATATCGACTTCACACACTGTTTATAAATAATTTTAATTACTCAAATCAAAGTCAAATGAAATTTAGTTATAAAATCTTGTCAATTCGGAATCATGCATGCAGCCCACTAAGGCGACCATAAAGTATTTAATAGAAAACCATGGAGCAGACTCTGAAGGTTTTTGGAATCAAAGTATATAGCTTTAAGTATAAATAATACTTGATCAAAAAATAAACAATGGATGAAATAGAATGATATTTGCGTAGATCCCTTAAATGTTCTAAAAAGTTTAGGGTAAAAAAAAGTGTTGTATAAGTGAATGGGCCGCTGTGCATTAATGCTAACAACCCAATGTCGATTGTCGTTAATGGGCGTAAATAAGAAGCCCGTGTCAATTTCGACACTGAACCGGAATTATTTGAGGGAAGATTTGCAGGGAAATTGGGATACAAGGGGGAGAGGGGTGGGTCTGGGTGGGGTTCTATAGTGGTGGCAACGAGCCAAACCAAGCCAAGATTTTGGCCAGCTTCGGCTGCTCGGTTTGATTCGCCCCTTTCCGACCGTGCTCTTGCTGTTTTTAAAATTTTTTAGGGCTACACAATTCGTGAGGATATAAAATGTTTGAATTGCAAGAACTTGAAACTGTCGTGTTCAGTATTGTAAGAAAAACTTTACCATGAAATTTTTTATAGTTTTATTGTAAGGAATATTAAATATATATCATGTAATTTATTTTTTAATAAATAGGACAAGCTCGAATGAGTGGAGGCCAGCTCGGCTCAGCTCATGTCGAACCAAGCTGAGTCCTAGCTAGCTTGGTGCCAGCCTAGGTGTGGCAAGTCCATTTTCATCCCGACCTTTGAAGTTGAGGTCCAAAATTGGGTGTTTAGGGATGTAAAGATTAATTTGCAAAAATGCTAGGGCGAGCATTCGATCGATTTGGTTCCAAACTGATCGAACTAAATCAACTGAACTCCACTTGGTCTCTAGATTTCGTAATCGAACCACTATCGATTACCTTTACAACCAATCCGAACCAAACTAAATTATTTTGATTAATTCAATTCAATAACCCAAAAAACCCAATTACACCATATAAGTTATTTAAAAATGTTGTTTGATTATTGAATTAAATTTATATCATTATTTTATTAAACATAACAATTTAATAAATAATTTTAATTGTATATAACTATATCTCGTAATAAATAAATAAAATTTAATAATATAAATATCATAATTTCATGATAATTAAGATATAATATAAAATTTAGATTTTTTTAATTTCAATTATTCCAGTTCAGTTCAAGCCAAACAAAAAACACTCCAGCTGTCATTCTGCCTAACCAAAAATCAAACCAGATTATTTTAAAACCGAACTAAATTGTTAAATCGAGTTTGGTTCGATTTTTAATTTTCACTCACTTATGCTCACCCCTAAAAAGTAGTCCCAAAAAGAAAAAAAATTTACTAGCTCTTTAACTTGACAATGCCCTAACAACGCTTGACCACTAGTGTTTTGTTCAAGATGGGTGATAAAAATGCAAAGTTAAAAAAATTCAAAAGAAAATTTATGACAAGAAAGTTAAGAATTTAATCCAAGTTCTATTGTTTTCATTTGTGTTGCCATAACATGTATTAAGATTGTTAACTAAGAATAAGAACCACTTTTGATATATTAGTTCTCAAACACAGATTTTTTATCTTGTCATCACTAACTTGTTTTGACAAAAGCAGCTATTAATGGTTCATTTTGGACGGTGGGTGTGGCTCCACAGTAAAATGCACCAACTCTTCTGCAATCGTTGAGAATGTAGGAAAACTGCGCTTCATATATTAGCATAGACAAATGAGAACTAAAATTTGTTATCATACCCTTTCAACTGCAGAAAGATCGGCTCTCATCATCACCACTGCCATCTAAATTGTACCTGAGAATGGTATGGGTGAACCAACTACTGTGAGCCAAATGCTACTAATTGATAAGCCAACTAGCTAGCTCAATCTGCGGCCAAAAACACGAGAATTATGGAAGTTGGGACGAAAATATAGTCAATTCAATGATGCCTTGATCTCCTGCTTCTTGTTGGCATAAACCACTTTCCCCTACGGCCACCCCCGTTAGCTTCTGTGCAGCGTATCAGTTCACCCACCATATGAGTGTCCTCACAAATTTCATGTCTTGAAAGACGTACTAAACAGGGGAGGACATCCCTCTGAAAATCCATAAGTCGTCTTCTTAACTTTAACCTGGAGGTATTATTACCAATTGTTGTCTCCTTCCCAACTGGTTTTGCCAAGGATGAGCAATCTTCTGTGTTAATTTCTGGGAGTTGCAGTACAAGTGAAACATATGAGTCCGATGAATAGCCTGATTCATCTTTTGCCATCTCAGAATTTGGGAAACCGTTGTAATCTAGTTTAGATGTGCCTGCAGGTTTCTCTTGAGATATGCCGATGAGCGCTTCAGCTGCATTTTGAATGATCATGTCCACTACAACAGCTTCTTTCTGTTGTTGCACCTCTTGTATGTGAAAACAATCTTTGGAGGACTCACTATACTTTTCCTGGAAGCACTCACAAGCTTGATTTTCCAAAACTTCCAACTTCTCAATGCTACATTTATCCACAGACAGTTCCGCCTGAACAACTTGAAACTCCTCTAATGAACTTGGATGTTCTTCAGAAGATATATCCCTTTTGTCCAATTCAATCACTTGCTCAGCACCTGACTTATCCTCAACAGATTTAGAATCAGAAGTACCATAGGTAATGCAAAAGACACCAGGGTGATTATCAACTTGAGCAAAATCTTCATTTCCAGTTGAAGAAACAGGGTCTTCTTTATAATGCTTCTCAGCAACAGATTGTGTGGAAGTTTCACCTCCTTCCTTGTGAAGAAAATTTGAAGTAACCACTGATGTTTCCAGGAATGAATTTTTACATTGGCCTCCATTGGCCATCTCCATTTCCATTCTTTCCCGACCAAAAACTAAAGACCCTGACAACAGATTTGCATGAATGTTTTTTAATCTTGACGAATCATTAATTGGCAGAAATGAGGACCTTGTGTGCTTCATTTCCATGTCATTTTGATTACAGGAAGAATATGGTTGGGGAGGCAGCAGTACAGTAGATCCAAAAACTTCTGCATGCACATCTCGTCCTGGGATCCAAGAATTTGATGGAAGTCTGGTACTTTGATCAGTTACCGAATCAGTAGGATCATTGATACCACAGGACGAACTTGCTGTAGTTGAAGAAAATATCAGTGGATCCGAACACATGGATGGTGATTCACCTATCTGAGGAATATTAAGGTCAATAGACAAAGCTTTAGATGAACCACATGATTGATTCATTGTAGAACGACTAACAGGTCCTGCATTGTGCCCTGCGAAAAGGAAATAGAACCCTAATTCATAAGATTTTATAACGGAAGTAGCTCATCCTTCAATTTACATGAAGCATAGTGATCATAGAACCTGAGTTTGCAGATGAATCATTAACAAGTATAAGGCTACTTATTTAGAGCAGACACCGTTCACGTTCATTACTAATGAAACAGATTTTTTACAAACACAAGGCCATCGTATGACTGCAAGCATATTCGGAATACCAGGTTAAAGTACGGAGCATTTCCTATGGTTCTAAGTGAACTTCCTCTGCACAGACCAAAGTGCATAATTTTATTTGATGCCATAACTTACCAAAATCAAATGCCAATGGGTCCTGTCCTTCACTATTTGTTGCTCGTAAATATGGCAATTCTGAAACATAGTGTAACAGTGATCTATGTTCAATCCTCGCTGCATTTGCTTGAGACTCATCATCAGAAGAACTAGCTTCAGCATCCTCAAGAGTAAGTTTATCAGCAGGTAACTCCAAATTGATATCTTTACAGAACATAATTCTTCGCGTGCCACCCTTTCTACACTCTTCATTTTCGGCAAAGATAGTAATTTTCAAGTTATTTACAACACAATCCTTCATTTCAATGCAGTTACTAGCAGACTGAGAGCCAGCATCGCTTGTGTATATACCAGAATGAAGTTGCAGATCAAAAGTTAAATGCCCAGGCTCATTATATCGAGCATTCCTTTTCTGTTCACAAAGAGAACAACATTCAGCTACAAATGCGGAGCTTGATGCATAAAAGGGCCTAAGTGGGTCAATGACCTCTGATGAGCAAAAGTTAGATACAATAATATCAGTATCCTTCTGAGACGAGATTGAAGCAGCATATTGGTCCTTGGACCATCCACAAGAATTTTTAACGGCCAGATCATTCATTAGTTGTTGTTGCATGTTATACAATCTATGAAGATCATAAACCTATAGCAAATACGAGTGTCAGGTCGAACCAGCTAATTAGCTTGTCATAAAGGTTGAACCGAGACAGACATGGGAGACAGTTTACCTGCTGTCGGAAGATAGCCTCGTGCTGGAGCATCATCTGTTTCAAGACATCTTTCAAATTATAACACCTTTGAGTCCTATTCAAATCGGAATCTCCCATCCTTAAAATGTCAATAGAATGAATGCTACCAAAAATTCCAGACAGCATCGATTCCCCACCGAATCTACAATAGTTTATGACCCCCGCAAGTAGCAGCAAACCTAGAAGCAAACGAACAACATACACCCAAAACTCTATCGAGGAAGTTTTCGAGGAAAGCGTCCAGGCAATTAAGAAAAAAGAAAAGGAGACCGTCACCGTCAACCAGTCTAAGATATCTACGGAAACCGTCCTTGTCAATTAGTTCAACATACATCTCTCAATACTTTTATGGTTAAACATTGGTTGTTCAATGCAGGGAATTGCAACCATCTAATGCAACAAACGAATCTAATGCGTGGTCAAAATGGGTGAGCAAAGTTACAAAACAATTCCTTAACACATGTCCAGAAGTGAAGAGGGAACCACATAATTTCTAACCATGAAACATGAAATTAACAATAATGGGTGCAAAGCAAATCAACCAACAAACATAGAGGGAGCAGGACAAACATAGAGGGGATTGTGGAAGAGTCAGGTACAAGAAGAAGGGCGAGCCCCCAATGAAGCTCTCACCAACAGGGAGCAGCAAGGACCCAATTCCCACAATTTACCAACAGAGCCCATGGCAACTGTGGCGACGTTGGTTGGAGGGAGAGCAAAAGCGAGACATGGAAACAGGAAAGCCAGGTGTGGGTAGAGACAAGCGAAGCCAACTGTGTGTGTGTGTGAGTGTGAGAGAGAGAGAGAGAGAGAGAGAGAGAGAGAGAGAGGGTGACGGGAATCGTAGAAGAAATGTATGTATAAAGTAGAGAGCAAACAGTTTTGTAGCAGATAACAGATTTTGTACCCCGTACACAACGAGGACACATTTCTGATCCCTTCTTCCCTCTCCCTCTCTCCAAAAAATACACAAGCCAACTCTTTTGTTTTAAATTTTCCAACAAATCATATTTGTATTACCCAATTTCCCTGTTCCTTACTTTAGATAACCCTTATATAGTTTACATTTTCTTCAAGACATATATATATATATATATATATATATATATATATTACATTTCTTAGATGTTTGTAGGCTGTAGGTTATCTTGTAATCATTTTAAGTTGCTGTCTAAAACTGATTCCATGTGTAGATCAATCATTTTAGGTTGGGTATACATCATTGTCGCCACTCGCCCTTTATCACCGCCCCCGCGTCCTTACCTTGCAAGAGGAACCAGCTACTCATTTCATTATCCCAGACGTATGCATATACATATCACACGGCCCGCTCTTTTTAGATGAACCTGTTTTTCAGTTGCACATTCATTGCAAAGTTGTATTATTGAGGTCATATTTTCTATGAAATCTATCTAGTCGATTTATTGCGTTTCCAATTTGAAACTTTAAGTACGTCTGGCTTCAACAAAACCCTGGTAACGCGAAGAATCAATATTTCTAAAAACTGTCCCGCGAATTGCAATCGCTCTTTGTAAATGACCATTTCTCTAGTTGCCATAATAATTTTAGAACATTAACTGCTCTTAAGAACCAAAATTATAGCACTAGGAGGTTTTAAATTATCAGAAGATGACCAACCTGACCGGTGTAGGCGCGACGAATATGGATGTACGTCGGCCACCACTCCCAACTTAGTACATTTTATTCAAAAGAGGAACATATATAGAAGTAGACATTGGCCAAGACCAAACAAGACGAAGAGGGACAAGATCCATCAACTTCGGGCTGGGCGGCGGGGCACATACTCGGTGGTCAGCAACGTCGGGCCCTCCAATTGGTTGGTTGTGCCCACATCGAAGATGTTGTTGGAGTTGCAATACCTGGGCTGGGGATTTGATCTCGTTGTAGTACTTACACCTCTTTAATTAAAGGGGATAAATATAATTATTATAACTAAATTTTTAAATATCTCCGACTAAAAATTGAGCCAATCATATAAATGCTACAGCTACCGATGATCTCAATCATACATTTCTTTTCCTTTGCCGCAAACGGTACGGGGCTGGGCTCCTGGCTTGAAGCCAATCAGGGGTGGTGCTTTGGATCCAAGAGGAAGTGGCAACCACTTTCAGAGAGCCCAATTTGGCCCACTGTTAGGTCATGTATGAACTATGAAGTCCTTAGCGCAGCCGAGTGTTTTTGTTTTTCTCTCGTCTGCGCCTCCAAAGCAGTGGCCACTTTAATACAAACAGGCCAACCTCGTAATTAGGGGTGTAAACAAGTCAAGTTGGCTCGCAAGTTTTTTTCATTCGACTCGATTCAACTTGAACTCGTATTCATTAATTTTATACTCGAAAAAATATTTAATTCGAAATAGATAGCTCATTGAACAATGATCAGAGCTTAAGTTAAAGATTATTTGTCTCAGCTTGGCTCGAAACTTAAATTTGATGTGTTCAAACTCGAAAAAATACTCAGCTCGGCTCGGCTCGTCAATACTATTGAGGTCACATTGAACTTATATTGTTGGAAAGAAAGTTTTACTCTTATATAAGTCAAGCATGAGCTAAACACAGATATTCGTTCGACTATAGCTCAAGTAAAAATATCGCAAGCCAAACACGAGTCAAGCCCAAACACTAAAATTTTGGACGAGCTCTGGTTCAGCCCATAATACACCAAAGCTCGTCAAACAATCAATAAGCTCAAATATACTTGTCAAAAATCAAACCGAGCACCTCTGCTCGACTCGACTCGGCTCGTTTACACCCCTGCTCGCAACGGAGACAATCACGGCCATGGCAGTGGCAAGTTTGATCTAATGGCATTAACCAAATACCTAAATCCATATTTCCACACATAATTCAACACATTACTAATGAGAAATGTCAATCAAAATAGATACAAATGAAAACAAATACTTTCCAAAATGGACAAAAGTAATTTCACGTAGAAAACCTTAAATTTTGAGAAAAACCACAGCGCACATGGTCAAATTAAATTCATTATATCACAACTTGATACAAAAAATATTCACAAGAGAGTAAATTCTCAAATACTAATTTATTGTATTTTTTACACAATTGGTATTAGTTACAAATAAATAAAATATTAGAAAAATATTATAAATTAAAAACTTCACGAAATTAATATTAATGATCGTAAGTGAATCTTAACAAAACATTTACCTTTTTTTTAATCTACATAATTTTTCTTTTCTCCCTTCATCGCCTTTTTCCTCTACACCAAAGAAGAAAAACGCCTCTCATTCTCTTCACACGACACAAAATGGGTTTTCTAAAAATATTTTAGTTTTTTCTCAAAATAGAATTATCTTTTCATATATTTATGGAGGAGCACGATTAAGAAGAGTATGGCCCTTGTGCGATGTGCCCTGATCTCATCGGCATCCTTGAAGATTTAAAACTAACCTGGTATATGGCTTAGCTCATGGTGTTGGGTTGTTTTATAGATCTTGTTTGTTAATGTTTTAAATGATGTTTGGTGCACAAACGGTTTTGTTTAGTTAAGGCTTTAGTTTGCTTCATGAATGAAGTGTCTAGGTTTGGCGTTACATACACCTAATTAATAGCAATATAGCAAAACAAAAAAAAAATCCAAAGATTTTTAAAAATAATAATAAGAAGAAGAAGGTAAAATGGAAAGCTTCAAAAGAAACAAATTTCACAAAGCCAATAAATATATTTTGGCCAAACCGGTGAGCTGATTGATATATTTATTTATGTGTTAAGCCATAGGTCCATAGCAAAGCAGAATTAATAATTTTCACGACTAACCAAAACCTACCATCAAGTACTTGAAGAAGTGCCTTGAAAAGAAAAAGTAATTTTAGAAGAGAACCAGTGTAACAGTAGGAATCTGTCCCCATATGACGTCCAAAACCCATGTCTAATCTATGAGAACAAAAATATTGACATTCTAACAGATGGATCCACGTTATGCGAGGTCCATGCCAACTTATAAACTAAGCTAATCCCAAGTGTCTGATGATGTTTTTGTTAGAAGGTATGTGTGATCAAACACGAATTGCCGTTGATAAACGATAAAACAACCTTAATTATATACCTATAATTCAAGATCTTCAAATTAAGTGTGTCTCTCACAATTATCCAGGCAATCTTCCTCACCGTCCGGCAACACATCAGGGACATAGCCTCCCGACTTAGCTAGGGCTGTGAGCTCATGTATCAACTCATAAATTTGATCAATACAACAGTGAGATTGATCACTGGACACAAATCCATGCACGATTCCCTTCACTTGGATCCAGCTCCGACCAAGGGGCTTTTTCACACACATCTCAACCATAGCCTCCCTCATCTTGACAACATCCCCCCACTCCCTGGCATTAGCATACAAATTGGACAAGAGCACGAGGTAGCCCGCAGCTTTCTCAGGTTGCAGCTCTTCGAAATCCAAATTCCCAGCAGCAACACCAGCAAGCTCAACGTTTTTGTGGATTCTACAACCAGCAAGAAGAGCTCCCCACACCACATCATTGGGCTTGAAGGGCATTGAGTCAATGACCACATGCGCTTCCCTGAGAAGCCCCGCACGGCTCAACAGATCCACCAAGCATCCGTAGTGCTCAACTGCGGGCCTCAACCCATAAACACTGCCCATAAGCTCAAACACTCGGCGCCCCTCATCAACCCATCCCATATGACAGCAAGCACAAAGCAAACCCAAGAAGGTGATTCCATCAGGAGCTATCCCCTCCCTTTCCATCTCCTCGAACACTCTGAACGCATCCTCCCCACGTCCATGCATGGCAAACGCAGTGATCATGCTCGTCCACGAGACAACGCTGCGCCGGGCCATCTTCTCGAAGACCTCATAAGCTCTATCGACCACCCCACATTGCGCATACATATGTACAAGCGCATTGTCAAGAGAAACCAACCGTTGCTGCATTAGCTTTGCGTCAACAGACGTCGGCCTCTTTTTCCCTGCATACAATTTGTCGACGTAGGCATGAATCCAACCGCCCAGCCGCAAATCACCCAACTCCCCGCAAGCCGACAGCGCCGTCACCATTGCAACCTGATCCGGCTCGACCAGGTCGCGAATCATTTGCCGGAAATACGACAAGGCCTGCCGGCACTTCCCGGACTGAGCACACCCGGCCACCATCGTCGTCCAGGAAATTACATTTCTCTGCGGCATATCGTCAAACAGCACGCGAGCGTTGTCAAGATCACCGAGCCTCACGTACCCAGAGAGCATAGAGTTCCATGTGACAATGGTTCGACTGGGCATTTCATCAAACAAGAGTCGCGCACACCCAAGGCCACCGCCGCTGGCTGCATACATGTTGATCAAATTCGTCTGCACGTAGACATTGGAGGAGAAGCCGTCTACGATGACCCGAGCGTGGAACTGGCGGCCATGGGAGAGCAGGCCGAGCTTGGTACAAGAAGTGAGCAAGAAGGAGTAGCTGAAGCAGTCGGGTTCCACATGGCTGCGCCGCATTTGATTGTATAGCGTGGAGGAGTGGCATTGGTGGGGGAGAGGAGGAGGAGAGAATCGGGAATCGGCGAGGCATCGGAAGAGGCGGTTGTAGAGGGGGGTGGTGGGGTTGGGGAAGTGGTGGAAGGCTCGGAGGGCGTGGAGGAAGTGGGCGGCGGAGGAGACGAGGGAGAGGGAGGAGGAGAGGAGCTTGGAGAGGAGGAAGGGGGACTTGTGAGAGAGGCCATGGAGGATGAGGCGGGCGTGGACCTGGGAGAGTTGCCGGAACGAGTTGCAGGAGTCGAGCGAGTCGAAGAGTTGCTGCTTGACCGCTCTCAGGTTGGGTGATGGCGGTGGTGCAGCCACTGCTTGTTCCGGGATCATCTACTTGCATGCATGGCGCTGCCTCTCCTCTGTCAACTATCTTTTTTATACGTAGCTTAACATGTTTATGCGTTTCATAGCTCCCCAGCTTCTTGGTTCAAAGACCCATACATCTTTGGAATATAAGAAAACATAAATTCGTTTGTAAATTGTTTAGAAAAACATTTTCCCCACTAACTTATGTAGAAGTTGAAACCCAGAAGATTACAGGGTATACGTGAGAGACGATTTGCTCTTTGACCCGCGTCTTTAAACAGTTCTCCAGTTATTCACATTCAGGTAAAAGGGGAATGAATTGCATCTATTGCTATCACCAGGTAGGTAGGAGGGGGCGAATTGCATTTTGGATTTCCCACTAATTTTAAATACTAATTTATCCAGTATAAAAGAGATAAAGCTAAAGCAGAAGGAAAACTCAAACAAGACAAGGGCAAAAAATCCACTGATTTTTACTTAGTCTCACAGAAAAATTACCACTGATGTCAATCCCTAATGCACTTTGTCAATCAGTTTGTATTAAACTCTATTTCTTTGGAACCTAAATCGCAGATTCACTGTATTTAAAAGCATTTCCGGACAGCTTTATAATTTGTTCATAACTTCCTTTACGGAAATATAACAGTTTTATACATACCTCACAAGCAAGACTAGTTAAGTATCCAACTAATCAAGATATAAAAACACTTTCTCATATTTATAGTTGTAATTGAAAACCAATGGGAAGAATAACCTTCAAAAGGAATATCACTAAAATGAAAGCAAGAAACCAAAAAAAAGATTATCAAATTCCAAGAATTGTTCTTATCTGACTTGGAGGATGTCGGGCCATGGATTTAGGATCTGGATACTGATTTTTTGGATCAGTGACTGCATTGTATACAAGTTCGTAAGCATCTGCAAGTGCCTTAGCAACCCCAACACAAGTTTCAGTACGTAGGTGTGGTATTTGCATTTGTTCAAACTCTGGTAAGGATCCAAACTCATTTCCTGAAACAGTCTCAAAAAATTTTCTCAAGCATTCCAAAAGCAATTGTGGGGCCATCGCCTCCACTTCAACTAGAGGCTTCTCCCACACTGCATCCTTTTGAACATATGACATCTTGTTCAGCAGACCACATCTGCTTAAAATGAAGTTGACTTCCTTTTCAACTAGAATACCAACGTTCTTTTCAATCATGGTCCCCAGATTTTTCGCATACCCAGTTGCAATATCATGATTCAGCAATGGCTGCCGAATAGCTGACAGACAATTCACAAGGAAAACTATCGATGCTGTTTCTGCATTATTACTCTGCATCAAAAAACAATATTGAATTAATTAGATGTTTCAATAATAGCATAAAGAAAGATCATGCATTGGCCATATTGAAATTAAAAAATGTTGGTCAAATAAGCAAAACACTCTCAATCTCTAGCATTAGTTTTTGTTTGGATGCATGATAAGAACATGAAAACAAATGAAAAAAGTGTTGCTTGGAAATTTTAATTCTTTGTACTGCAAAAATTTGGAAGAAGAAAAATATAATTATCAGACCCACAGAAATATATTAACATAGAAAATTCGACAGCTCTAAACATAAGAAAAAAACAAGAAATCAACCATTACGTCATGTTGTTTCCTTTCTTCTTTTCCTATCCAAAGACGTGCAAAAAGATTCAATCTGTCATGATGTCTCAATTATAACTTGTCCATTTCCTAAAAACAATCTTCCTATTCACACCCAACCAAACACACCCGAAGTTTTAAATCTACAAGTTGTGGCATGCACACGTTTCTCCACATAGAACAAACTCTGTAACTTAACAAAATTATGACAGGAAAATAAATAATTGATAGAAAAAATGCCAGGCTCTATCTTCTTTCATAATTTAGTTCCTACCAAGATTTTGCTTATCCATCAATATAAATAAAATACAAATTCAAGACATGGTGCAGGGTGGGAATCAACAGTAAACCACAGTGCCTGGTAAAGTAGTTTCACAAAAAAAATTTAACTCCCATTCTAGATTAAACTGGATAAAACCGACACAGAATACTCTATTATCTTTCCAAGATATATCAAGTTAGATGCCTGATGATAAGCCCACAACAAGAAGTATAAAATCCAAGACAAAAGGAATATGGTCAATTTCTCTATATTAAAAAATTAGTCATCAGTACTTACAAGAGAGGAGCTGGCACTGCTTCCCAGGAGAAGCGCATCAACCGATGAGGACTCTCTATTCAATACTGCAGAGTCAGTGCTCATTCTCCTTCTCCTTAAAGATTGGACTGCTCCCTTAGACTTGTGTGCCTCTGCAGCTTGCTCGCACATCTGTTATATTGCAATGTCAACAACAGATGGGAGGAGAACATATGAACCTGACTAGGATATATATTAATTTCATGCGAGAAAAAATAAAGGTACTGTCATGCATTGACTAAACAGATTGGCCCATTCAAAACCCAATAAACAAACCTTAAAAAAAGTAAGATAAATTCATTTAATAACTAAAATCCGAGTGTTGCATAGATACCTGTTAGGTACTCAATAATTTCTTTCCAGATCAAAGATGACTGAATGTCAGTTTAAGATTCCTTTACTGTTCAAAAAGATAATTATTATTATGGTTGCAAATTTGAAATGCTACTACAATTTGTTTCACTTCTCGGCAGTCGTCAAATTTGATAACAAGCATCCTCGGTGTCAATTTGGCATGCAAACAGCTAAAGCCTGAAACTCTCACTACCAGACGTGGAACATTACGTGCTTAAAATCAAAGCACAATCAAATTGTAATAATGAAAAACTCAATCAAAATAGATCACGACCGTGGCATATCTAACAGTATTTACGAACATATTCTTCTATCTAGAAAAAAAATGGTATATATACCTGTACTATAGGATCTATAAGAGATGTGATTACAGGACCAAACTCTGGCTTTTTCCCTGAAGCAGGAACCATCATGCTATTATATGTATCAATTATCTCTAACAACAATGAGACTCCCTCAATAACGGCTGGTGGTGGTGACAAATCAACCGAGACCAAGGGAGGATATCTTAATAGTTTGTCTCCGCGAGACTTCAGATTATCAAAGAATGTCTGCTGAGCAGCTTCCTTAAGCAGCCATAGTGTCTTGCACAGAGATGTTTCTCCACCCAAAAGATCTGAAATCTGTACATAAAACACTGAGTCATTCTACACATAAAACACATTAACAAGAAAAACTAGATACAAAATATATCAAACTTACAGTGTAATAGTAAAACTCCAGAGTGTTGCTAAGTTTGTATGAAACAGTAAGGTTAGTTAATGACTGTAAAACTTGCTCCACTCTCACTTTGAACGGTCGGCAGACACCTTCAAATATTCTATCAAGAACAAATGTCATGTCTGGATCTACCTTTGTAGAATCACTTGATATAGCAGTTAATCCTGTATCCGTTGGTGCATCTGGATCAAGAAGCACTGACACAAGTTCTCTTTCTGATGCCAAGGCCTAATAAACACCAATTACAAGGAAAATAAGACAATGAAAACAGGCAACAATATTGAACAACATACATGCCGCACAAGCAGCAGAAGCAGCTGCTGTAAACATCCTTGCCTGATGCAACCATCCTAACATATCACCCACATAACGCAATGGATCATGTGCGTGAACTTCAATTGGTCGGGGCAGACCTCCAGGCCCTCCACGAGTGAGAGCAGTTAAAAACCTCCGAAACAATGCATTATGTCTCATATTGGCAACCTAATAAATAATGCCTCACCTCAGTGATAGTAAATCAGATCAAATTTGCAGAAGTAAATGATGCTGCAATGAAAATTAAGCAGTATTGCACATTTATGGTTTCCTATTAATACCTCTTCCGCACAATACTTGAAAAGAACAGGCCTCTCTTTCAGGCAACGTACGGCAGTCTTTAAAAGGTCATTAATGTCAGGATTATCACCATCACCCAACCTCCTACATTCTGCTTGAACCCATCTGCAAAATCTCAATGTAGCATGTAATGAATATCTGAACGTGGGAATGACACAAAGAAACCAGCATCCATAACTGACCAAAAAACATGTAAAAAAGAGTACCTAAATTCCTACGATTGAAGCAAAGTCAATCAATTATTGCCACTAACAAAATAAGGAAGTACAATGAAGCAGCCATTTATAAAAAACAACATTTGAGAAAGTAGTTTCCAGCACATGATTTTTTTTTTTTTAAAGAAAGATATGCAAACTATTGAATTGCTAAAACTTTGTTCACATCAAGCAAAAATACCATTATAAAAATCAGATTTGTGGTAATTGCAATTGAAAGGGAAAAATCTAAAGCAACTAAGTAAGCATCAGCATTATAATGAACGTTGTAAATATTTAGTGGTTCCCTTTCCTAACAGCTTGAGCTTTGGGGACAAGTAGTTAGACCATTTAAAATTTACAACGAGTTTTTTCATTAAGATAGACCACCTGCACAAGCGCTCATATGCTCCTTCCTGGTACACAGCCATCATGTCCATTAACTCCAAGCCTGCACGCTGTAGAAAAAACATTTTAAATACATCTTAATTAACAAATCAAGGTTTCCCATCTGATCAAATCAAAGTAAACATGAATAGAACATTTGATTCGACCCCCATATTAATGATGGGAATCATTTTAGTGTTGCAGTCTTGAAAGTTTTATTTGACTATATTAGAAGTAAATTTTCAGATTGTCTAGTGTTAAGCATTTAATTGTTAATTAAAAAAAAAATCTTCCACCTGAGGGAAGGTCTATGAACTTTATATGTAGTGGCTTAATCACACACAAGTTCACGTATGTCATGTACAATTATCATTTAATTTCTAAGATTATTGTGGAAAAAAGAAATCTTTAATATACATATTTTTTTTCACACAATTCCAAAATTAGATCAGGTATACTGATCCTATTATGGACTATACCAATGCCCAATACAAGAAGAACCGACACAATAACTTGCTTGTCTCACCGATTAATTTAGACGATAATTTCCGAGTTCCTAAGTTTAACCAACACTATATACGCTGGCATCATGCACAATGCTCCACACAATGAACATTTTCATCATCCCATTTACAACACAACACTCAAAATGATAATTGTATGTCTTTCCATTTAACAGATGGAATAATGCGGGCCTCCAACGATTAAAGAATATATGTGTGCTCAATAAAGGTACACATGATATCACCTGGTGGTGTGTGCGAAGCAGCACTTTGCAGTTAGCATGAATTTGTTGAACATGGGAAAGTGCCTTGAAAAAATTTTCATTCATTTCCTCTCCTTTCAAAGCATTTATCTAAAAGAAGAAAATGCACAACTTATAACCAAGCTAAGCAAAGAAAAATTACAAAAATATTGGACGAGCTTCGGTCGTCAATGCTTCCACATGAAGGCATGAGATATTCAAGATCAAAGGAATAATTGAGCCATAGGTGCAACAGCAGAGAAAACTTACTTCATCAATTGAAAGTTGATAGTCACGAAGAAAGCAAGAAACAATCTCTTGTCGCTGCGTAATAATCTCAAGTTCCTGTTTTAGCCTCTCAGTTGTACTGATGATATCTCCAGTAGTCGTGCTGCAGCTGCTTAGTGCCTTGTCAATGCTACAAACCAGGCCAATGGATAATTAATAAGTAATCCAGCGATTGAATAAAGCCACATGAAACAAAAACATCCACAACAGACATAGCGAATTTATGTCTAAAAGTAAGGCAGCATATAATGAATTGGCCCTCTAATGCACCAAATTCCCTCATTAATGGTCATTGTTTCCAATAGGGTGTTTGGTAGCGGTGTTTTCATCCTATATATCGGAAAAATATAAAATTATTTAAGCCTCTTTACTAGAAAAATATGAAATTATAATGATGACAAATAAAAACGTATTTGGCAAAACAATGGCAACCGCTTGAACAAAACTACCCCATAATTGTAAACTCCAAATGTTATTTTGCGAGCACTGCCACTTTTCATAATTATAACAAAAAAAACTTTGTGATAAATTTTTTTTGAGGTTTCGCATAAAATCATCTATCACAACCAAATGCCCTATAATAAAAATCTCTCAAACCAACATAATTAAGGTAAAATTACATCATTTTATTTTTATTTTTGCAATAAATTCAAAAAAAAATATCACTCACTTGTCGCAGCATTCAACCAGCGCATTCACCTCCTCCTCAACCCGATCCAGCGCCTGCAAATTAGATCGAAAAGAAAAACGGGGACCCAAATTACTACAACAACAAAAAAAAAATCGTTTGGGAAAAGTGTGATCGACAGATAGATTGAGGCGGGGGAGGGGCTTCAGAACCTGGATGGCGAGCTGGGAGGCGAGGAGGAAGTCGTGATTGATGGCGAGGGATCGGCGTTCGATGGATGAGCGGAGGGAGCGGCGGGCGTGGGGGTTGTTGTCCGGGTACAAGTCGGAGAGGGCGGCGAGGGAGGCGACAACGTCCGGCGAGTCGGTGCGCGTCTCCAACACCTTCTTTAGCTTCCTGCTCAAGCCGGGGGCCAGTGCCACCGCCATTGCTGGACCTCAGATCCCCACTCCTCGTCGTGATCGGTGATCACTCGTCCCCTTCGGCCCCAAATTTGGTGTAGATCGTGAACGGTGAGTTGGCTGGACGAGCCGAGCTCCGGTGTTTTCTTCGAAAAAAATTATGGGCTGGGTTGGTTTAATTAAAATGGTCGTCTTGTTAATTTGTTTATTATAAAATCTTTTCTAAGAAATAAGTATATAATAACTCAAGTCATCTTGAGGGCAATTTGGTCATTATAGAAAACCTACCCTGGTGATCAAAACTTTTTCACCAGTGTGCAATTTTAAAAATTAAAATCTCTTCTTAAAAATTTATTATATTAAATACAAATATTTTCAAAATATATTAATAAACTAATTGAAATTGTTTGAATTCTCTAAAAACAAGTCCGACTTTAACAAAGAAAACTTGTCTTGTTTAATTTAACAATTTAAATCATTAAATAAGTTCAATAAGGATAGATGTTTGGCTCAAACCTTCCTCAAAATTGAACACAAACCAAAGGAACTATGTTTTGAATTGTGTCGTTTTGCTCAAGTTTTCCAACACTAAAATCTAAACAAATTACTTATCAGCAATGTGAGCCAGCTTATCATTTATACTTATATTAAGACACAAACAAATTAAATGTTCACCGTAAGAAAATATGAGCCTTATCTATAATAATTAACTAGCCACTTAGGTAATTTTAATGCTTAGTATTTATTAAGATCTCAATTCATATTTATTTTATTTTCATTGTAACATATGAATTAATTCCCAATATACTAAGATAAATATCAACAATAAAGATTGATTCTTAGGGCCCAAAAATTTAAATTTGTACATATAATACTCAACAAATAGTTACGATGGCCATAATAGTTTAGAACTGGTTTTACAAAAGTGTCGCTCTCATGTTAGGCTCGATAAACCTCTAGAACAAAAAAAAGTCTCTTTTTTGTTTTTAGTTGAATGGAAAAAATTTATGAAAAATTGGATAGGGTTGATGTGAAAATTATAACGTAAGTGCACGTGTCGAAACAAGTAATAAAAATGATAAGAAACTATTATCCCAAGAGGAAAAAGTAGTAGAAATTTCAATTACCAAAACTAATTTAATTAACTTAAATGAAAACAAGTTCTGATAATGATTTAATTATGAATTACGACTAAATTAATCTAAAATTGTAATATTTAAATGATAAATTGATTTCAAAGCGACAAACCTAAGATTTTCAATTTCACTTAGTGCTCTATTTAATTAAAGTTATAATTTTTACTAATGAATTACACATTCGAACCATTAACCACAAGAATTAATTATTTATGGCATCTCTTATATTCACCATAAACTTATCATTCGCACCTAACTTCTATATCTCTAAGAAATTGAGTATGCAAAATGATATTTTAAGTTCTATATCTCTAACAGTTATCCAAGACATATGAGTATGTATCTATCTCATATGTAAATCACCTAAAATAAATGAACAAAAGCTATTTTATTCAACAATAAATCTAATCTTTTTATCTCTAGACAAGATTAAATCTCTTGATCAATCAATAGATGGTCAATCTAATAATAGCATTAATGAACTGAATAGAATAGATGATCCAAAAACACAATCACATAAATAAAAATTAATAACTTTTATTAATTCATGCACTAAGTTTCATTGAAAATCCTAAAAAAAGAATTTTCTCCATAAAATATTCAAATAAATCCAAGAAATTCATATGTGATAAAAAAGATATCATTAATCACAAAGAAAAATAAATTAGAATAAGAAAAACTCTTTTGGAGAAAGTATCTTCTTCTTATCCAATTTTTTCGTCGTTACTCCCTCTTTTGTGTTGTCTCTCAGCCGTCAAGAGTTGTCATCCTTGTCACCAACAATTTCATCCATCCACATTCTGCTTCTAAAGACATGCATAATCAATAAAATAACCATGAATTTTTTTTTCATGAATTTTTTTTCTTCATTATTTCATCACATCATAAAAAAAATTCCTTTTTTCACATAAACTTCATCCCCAAAAATATCATTATCATTTAACAATCAATTTATTCCAACCTTGAAAAAAGTCAATCACTAAGGTTTTAGGTTATGATAAATAATAAACAAATATGAATAAAATGAAATAAGGTTAAGTCTATTATTATATGACATCAAGCAAAAAGGTTAACTTTAAGGCTCAAAATTGGCTAAAATAAGGATAAATAATGGGTAGCTTGAAAGGACATGGTTAATAAACTCACCTAAATCATTTCTATCATGACAAGTCACCTTTGATTTCGCCTCAAGAAAATCTTTACTAGAATTCTATATCACTTTCTTCAATTATATTAATAATAACATAAACACCATCTAAGCATCATCAAAATCAAAATTGGGAGTTACATAAAAATTATATCGGGAAAAATATTCGCAACAAAATTCACAATATAAACACCCATAGAATTTCTTCATATTATATTATCAAACAAAGAAAAATAGTGCACACTTCTATCATCGAACAAATTAAGAAGTTGGATGATTTGTATGAAATAAAGAAGAACACTACTAACAACTCCTAATTTATTTATTTTTTAACAAGTAAACTAAACTCCCCCCCAAATTTAAACAATGCATTATCCCAATGCTAAAAAAATATAAACTTAAAATAACAAAGCAAAAGGACTTCCCTGTTAAAGCCAAATAATCTGAAGGAGATAAAACAAACACCAAAATAACTAAAAACTCTCTAATTAAAACTAAATAACCTATCTTACTAAAAATAAACCAAAACACCTGGGTTGCCTCCCATAAAGCGCTAAATTTATAGTCGTCAGCCCGACTATTCCAACATACCTATCATGGAGACAAAGTAATAAAAGTTCGGTGTAGAGGAACATTACCTCCAAGATAAAGCTTAAGTCTTTGCCTATTAACTTTAAAAATTGTACCTGAACCTTCCTTGCAAATTTTAACAGCACCATGTGGAAATACTTGTCTGACGTTCGAAAGGCCTAAAAATGCATACCTCAAATAAAATGGAAGTTGTTTCAATTCCAAGGTCGATGGGACTTCAATGGAAGGCTTGATTCTTGTCGCTATTGAAAGTTGCAACTCCAAAGATTCAAACTTATTTGGATCGTGATTAATTGTTGGTGTAGAATTTAACAGGTGCGCATACTCCCATTTTTCCTCATCATCTGAACCATCAACATCAGAAACCAATGTGGCTGCTAATGGGTCAATGGAATACATTTTCTCGAACACAGTTGAAGAAGGAGAATGAATCGCATCAATATAAAAAGAATCATCTGCTGGTTCCGGATATTGCATCGCCTTAAAAACATTAAAGACCGCTTCTTCATTATCTACTCTCAATATCAATTCACCAGTAGCTATATCAATCAATGTCCTCCCCATAGCAAGAAAAAGTCTGCCAGATAAAGCATTTCTAATAACATCTCTCATTTGCATGTATGGGAGATTTGAAAATGTGAATTCTTGCATAGTACTGTTTGACACAGCAGATAAGATGAACGTTGTTGTTTGGAACACCATGTTTCCGTTTTCTATGGAAGCAAGCTAACGGATAAAGCATTTCTAAGGTTCATATAAATGCTCAGGTTGGGCGTAGAATCAGACCCGGTAACCATATTCACCTTGATCCCAACCTACAGTCAGCTGACTGATATCAAGATTTCTGAGTCTATCTCAAGCTACATAATTCGAAAGGGATTCGAGAGTGATATTTCCATTTGAAATGCATTGATAGACATGTATCGTAGATGTGGAGACATAATGAAAGCGGGAAGGTATTTGACTTGATGGATAAAGATGGTGTATCCTAGAGTGTGATGATCAATGGGTATGGTATACATGGAGATGGAGATGTAGCACTTGATATATACATGCAGATGAAACTACATAGTGTTCAACCTGATGGTGTTGTTGTGAAAACCGGGTAATTTTTACCAAAGATAACTAGTTCACTTTGAGAACTATTACCTAGATGAATAACATAAAAACGATTGTACTACAAAATCACCCTAGATAAAATTCCCAGCAAAGTGTGCTAGGACAAATTAGTCTGCTTAAAAACTAACTCATAGATAAAATTTTATCAAGACAAGTAATTTAAATAGCACAATGATTAACAACAACTATACTCGACAATAGTTATTAAATAGACATAAAAAAACAAAACACCAAAATTTAACGAGGTTTGGCCAATTATTCCTACGTCTTCGGACACTACCAAAATAATATTTCACTAAGAAGAAATATTACAAAAGAAGAGAAAGAATTACCAATAGAAGAAGTGAAGTAATTTTTTTTTTGGGATGAGTTAAACCAAAGGGGGAGGAGTCCCTTTTATAAGGAGAGGCTTCCTCCAATCTCCCCAACATACCCGATATGGGACTTTATTATACAATAATTCTCCACCTTAACAAAATCCTATACAATTCTCTTACAAATTCAACTTTCAATAATGTCTGCGAACTTCATCTTTCAATTTGTAACAGTATTGACCAAGTATAAACAATGTTTAAACTTGACCGCAATTACCACTTTTGTCATCATATCAGCAAGATTCTCGATGGTCCGAATCTTCTCGATTATGACTCCACCTTCTTCTAGAATCTCTCGTACAAAATGATATCACTCTTCCTTGCATGGTAAACCTGATTCTTTGCTAAATAAATACCACTCTGACTATCACAATGCAGTTTGATGTGCTTTTGTTCCATTCCTAGTTCACCAAGCAACCTCTGAAGCCAAATTGCCTCCTTTACAGCCTCTATAATTGCCATGTACTATGCCTCTATAGTAGACAAAGTCACTGTTGACTGTAAGGTGGACTTCCAACTGACTGGTGCTTTTGCAAAAGTAAACACATAACCAGTAGTTGGCTGTCACTTGTCCAAATCACCAGCGTAGTCAGAATCACAATACCCAACTATATACTGACCATCTTTATCATCCTGTTGAAATACTAATCCAACATCTAAGGTATTCAGAATATACCTTAAAATCTATTTCACAGCTTGCCAATGCTCCTTTCCAGGATCATGCATATACTTGCTCACAACCCCAATTGCCTGTGAAATATCAGGCCTCGAGCATACCATTGTATACATCAAGCTACCAACAACACTTGCATACGATACTTTTGTCATGTATTCCCATTCTACATCATTCTTTGGTGACATGAAAACACTAAGCTTGAAATGAAGAGCAAGTGGTGTACTAATTGGTTTTGACTTCTCCTTTATTCCAAAACGTTTTAACACCTTCCTCAAATATTCTTTTTGAGACAAACAATGCCTCCCCAATTTCAAACTCCCTATTCAATTGAGTCTTTAACTTCTCAATTTCAATCAGACTCTTAGAAGTTATCAGCATATCATCAACATAAAGAAGAAGATATATATATA